>JAOEHQ010026075.1:0-13832 GCA_025447715.1 Asclepias incarnata
CCCCGGAACGGCGTAGCCGTTCGATTAAGGGCTACGCCCGTACCGTCTCCATCCGTTTTCAACACATAACCTATAGGAATTTTTTATTTTTTATTTTTTCTGAAAATTTTTTAAAATTTTTTTTTTGGAATGGGTTTTTATTATAAAAAAATCAAAAAATAAAAATAATAAAAATAAAAATACATACCAAAAAGAAGAGAAAATTAGGAGAAATGTGTGGCTGAGATTTGTCCCCTAGTTTCCACCATTTTTTAAAGATTCACATGATTACAACCCTTCTACAAGAATATAAAAGGAAAATAACTTTCATAAACAGGAATTGTGCTCTATTGTTCATGTGTTTTAGTAGTTTTATAATATTATTCCAAGCCAAATTTTAATGAGAATGACTGTTCTCATAATTGTCTAATTTCTTAAGTTCGTCTTTTTGTGTTACACCATAACAATTTAACTTGAAAAAATTAGACAATACCATGAGAATGAGTACAGGAAATTTAGACAACCATTAACGACAGTCCCTATAAATAATTTTTCTAACGGCAGCATGTTAAAACTAATCATCAAAAATATACACATTCATTTTGGGCAAACACATTATATAAAATGAAAAATTGAAAATTTTAGCTATTGACTTATGGGGATGATAAACTTACAACATTTTTTTGTCATCCACAATACGTGCTGCTTTAGACAGTTGTACGTTATGTAGTTCAGCTTGTATTTTGTTGTGGATGACAAAAATATAATGTAAGTTTATCACTCCCCATTGACTAATAGTTATCGATAAATTTACCCTTTAAAACATTCACACAACAAAAACACATTAAAGTATATATGTTGTTGTCCTCGCACTTATTTATAAATGAAGGAAACCAACATCGAGTTAGATACTGCTACAGTACCTCACTCGTTTACTTGTTAGCTAGCGCTATTCCACATCTTAGCTTTCAGGGAAGCCCACGGAGCGGTTCTGAAAGAACGTAGTGGTGAACGAAGTTGAGTTAGATACTGCTACAGTACCGATCATTTTCATATGCATTATTTGCTTTTTCTGTTTAACGATATAATTCGATTCTTGTTGTAAAACCCCCATTTTTTAAGAGAGTTACCTGAATAAATAAATTTCGGTCAAAAAAAAGCCTTTTTTTCATTATTAGACTCATAAGCCGTTATAGTAAAAAATTACGGTATTTATGGTAAAACCGTTTCCTAGTACGGTGATTGTTTCATCTCTCAACAACCATAATATCATCAACATTCTCATTAACATTAATATTGCCGTTAAATTCCCCACCAACTAAACCTTGTCTACACACCATCTTATGACGCGCTTTCCAGTCAAGTGCTTGACACGCTCGTGAACAATAATTCACCTCTCCACACACCGAACACCGTCTAAACTCATGCTTCCTTGTTTCCGGCCGACCACAGCCTCCGTGCGAACATAATCTGATCTCCGAGCACGGTGGCTTCTCGGCAAACCAATCTGAAAGAAAACGGTTTGCAGGATGAGGCTCTGGTGCTGGAACATTACATCCGAAATCACTTAATAACGGGCAAACCGGCCCTAATAAATGAGGCAAGGGGTTCCACGTCACTCGTTGTTTACTATCACCAAACAACGACTTACAGGTTGACAAAACACCCGCATAAGCTAGCTCGCGGGCGTTCGCTTGGATCAACAAACGTCGCCCTTCGGCAATGTTTTTGTTGACACCGTAACCATCTTGTAGACAATGCCCAAGTTCCCGTAGCGCGTCTATATGTCCAAGCGACGCCGCGCGTGCACATAGCGCAACTCCTGCTCTCAAATCCTTGTCGTTTTTTAAGCCTCCACTACCGTTGAATTGAATCACCGCCAACGAGTACAGAGCTGGCGCGTGAGCACGAATCGCGGCTTTTGCCATATACGAGGCTCCACTTCCTCGATTTTCCAAACAGTAAAACCGAATCTGTAACAAAAGTAATAATTCCAACAAGCTTTTAGTAATTATTTACATGACCTTCCTTTAAAGGCGTGTAATAAAATGTAACCGTATAAAGCCAATTAGCTTTGGTCCAAAGAAAGGGGTGGAGGCGTTTCATCTCGTTCTCTGGTTTAAATCTGGGCATTAGCTAATTAATTGGGAAAACTAAATACTAACGACTAACAATTTTCCGTTAAAAATATATATATATATATATATATATATAACGGTATAAGGTTCCAGAAAGTTAGACTCACCATGCCAAGAGTGTAACAGGCTTCAGCATTGCCGGAATCAGAACACAGTTTAAGAAACCGGTGACAAGATTCCGACCAGTTTTTCGCTTTAGGAACTATACATTTGGGAGAAGCTTTTGATAACACAAAAGAATGAAGGCCTAATCCATTTAATCTCTTGCATCTGTTTGACAAAACATACAAAATTAAAAACACAATAAATTAAAAAAATCAACACCCCACAAAAATAAATAACAAATATATTTATTTAGATATATATATATATATATATAGAGAGAGAGAGAGAGAGAGAGAGAGAGAGATCCATTGGTACGTACGTTGATAAAATGGTAATGAAATCAGCTGGGCAATTGGCAATGGAACCAAGTCTGGCCAAGATAGATAAAACGATGTCGTCCGGAAGCGTATCAAAGAGATCATCATGGGAAGAATTTATGGACAATGTGAATTTTAGCCTTTTGGTGTTATTGTTTTTTTTGATATATGAATAACAAGTTCCTCTTCTTGTTTTCATTTTCTGGTTAATTAATTTCTCCAAAATTTAACAAATTATATTAAGAGAGAGAGATGTGGGTGTGATATATATATATGTGTGTGTGTGATAACTGATAAATGTGTAGATGGATATATAAACGTATATATGTACATAGTACTTGTCGTGTGAGTGAAATGATTTTCTTATACGGAAGAATATCATTAACAAAGCCGTTACATGCCGATTCTTTTTCTTTTACTTTTTCTTTTTTATTTTTATTACTTTTAATTTGAAGAAGTGTACACAATATAATCTATATTACTTTTATAATAATTCTACATTCCATATTGAAAGTTACATTTTTTTTATATGTGATATTCTCATTCTACTAACATAATGAATTAATTTATACCACCAGTCGCCACCACCATCACACCGTTACCGCCGCATTACGTTGGTACCTTACTAGTACTATTATATGAAGATTACACCTCTTGTTGAAAAATTACAAGATTAGGATATGAAAAATACCCATATTACCCCTACTTATCTATTTACACCATATATCCTTTATTTTTTAAAATATCTATACTACCTTCTTTACATCAATTGACAATTGTCTTTACACCAATTACCTATACCACTCGACGCCGCCACCGCCACCACATCGCCGCTGCCGTCGTATTACGTGGGTACCCCTCCAGAATAATTAAAAATAAATAAATAGTTTCCTTGTACCTAAGAGGAGTCACAATACCTAATTCATCATGAACTCATAACTAGTCATTGTCAGCATCACATAAAAATAAAAAAAATTCCCTCCCACCACTAATCAATTACTAATCTGTTACAATATTCTTAATACATAACTAACCCATCACTAGTCTGGCACCCAGCATTTAACCCAAAAAAAAAATCCCTCATAAAATTCCCCAAACTCTTTACTCGTTATCACAATAATGAATGGCCTCATGATGAGCCAATAATGAGTCGGTGCTAGTGGTGTTGGCTCATTATCAGAACAATAATAAGCGGATAATGAATGCATAACAAGACTATTGAGACCCCCCTAACTGTATTTAATTCTGATAAAGACCTTTTCTTCGATATAATCCGCAAGAAAATGCAACATGAAAGGAAAACTTAATCTTTTATTTTAGTATAAAAATATCTTTGAACAACAATTGACAAGGTTGTTAAAGTTGTTTAGTGTAAATGAGAGACTCTTTTATTTGATATAAAAATGTGTTAAGGAAATACTTATCGTGTGCTAATTGTTTAGTTTCCTTACTTCTTTAATGACTGTATTTAACTTTAACAAATATTGTTAGCAATTGTCCTAAACATGTTATAAAATTGAATGAATATTCGAGTTTCCAAATGTATAAGAAACTATATATCAATCACGTACTTTCAATACCATTAATTAAGGATATTACGAGTAAAGATACGATCTTCTGGAAAATATGGCTGGTAATTCTCTATGATAATGTGTCTCACAATGTCACATTAACCACCCGATCCATTAAAATACTACTATGAGAAATTAACTTCAGCATGTATTTTAGTTGGGTTTTTCTAACTCATACGTTAGAATGAATTAAATAAATAATTAAATAAAGTCAAAATTCTTGAAATTAAAATCCTATCAATATTTCTTTATAAAAGAGGAACCCCCTTTTAAAATCTCAAAAGATAGTCTGATAAAACAAAAATGTTCTTTCTTTTCTATTGTCTTACTCCTTGAAAATATTAAACTAGCTTTATTATTTATTAACTAATTTAAATATATTTACTTATAATACCCTTAATGAAATTATTTACAATATACATCACTCAACCCTTAAAATAAATATTATTTACAACATACATCCCTCAACCCTTAAAATAACTACACTACCCCCACCACCCGCCATCGCCGACACCACCACCCGTCGCCTCCATTACTATACCGCCACCGTTACCACCACCACTGTTATCACCATCACCGCTGCATCGTGCGGGCTTTTGTCTAGTTAATTTTAATTTGGTAAACTGTAGACTTTATAAATGAATATTTAATGTTTTTATTTATAATTTTAGAAAGTTTTAGTCTTTTTAATGCTTTATAACATGTGTCGAGTAAGGACATATTAGAAAAGCTTATTTTTAAACTTTTAGTTATATGGTTAACAAACAAAATGAATAAACATGATGGGTCAAAGTTCAATTTTTCTTGTTAATTAACAATACTATAAAAATGAAAATGTTGGGATCTCTATAACAGCCGAAAAGGAATGTGTTAAGTTTTACTAATTTGGTTGAGAGTGGACCAAATTATGGCTCATAATTAAGGAAAGGACCATTTAATTTAATTAGGGAAAAATTTCATATATGTCATTGTTAAGCTCTAAAATATCATATATGCCCAATTAACCTTTTTTTTTTTTTTAGAAAGGCAAAATATATTAAATAATAACAGGTCTTTAGCAAAGTGCTAAAAACACAATAATACAAACGTCAAAGAGCCAAATACAAGACTATACAACAAACCGACAAAACCTAGGACCGAACAATCAACACAACCTAGGTTCATCTTAAGACTTGAACTGCGAATAATGCAAAAATGGTCAAAAAACTCATCCCAATTATGGTTACCCAAGACACGAGAAAAATCTTCACCGACAGAGGCTGAGCCACCGGTTTTCACTCTGCGGTGTTTTTGATGCATTATCATATAATTCTCAAGGAACGAACAGAAGTGTATTAGACAACCACTCCACCCACGACAGCTTCCTTTTAGTCATTCTCGAAGAAAACCATAAATACAAGTGCGCAGTAATACTATCCACCAGATATTGATGACGATGCGAATGAGAGCAGAAGACCTTGTCATTCCTATACAACCAAACGCAACACCACGCACAAAAGATAATAGCTTCTATAACCTTCTTCTTCTCCACCGAGCTATGCATAAGATCGATAGAATTCAACGTGTCCAACAGACCACCAGATGGCAGCGAGCCAACTTGGAGCCAAGCAGAAATATGATTCCAAACTCTAATCGCCACAGAACATGATCCAAAAACATGAGAAGAATTTTCAAAGCCGGAATCACACATAAGACACAAAGAGGAAGGAATATCGATCCCCCTATGAATCAAGTTAGACCGGGTAGGGATCCTATCCAAAATCACATGCCAAGCAAGGATGTTTACCTTCTGCGAGACAATCTTATTCCAACGAGTAACGACAGCCCAACTAAACCTTTAAATATCAAAAATGTCATTATTAAATATGAAAAATATCAAAATTACTCAAATGAATAAATTTAATCAATATAAAACATTGAAATCCTTTAAAACTATAAATAACATTATCATTTTACAATTATACCCTCCTTTAGATATTCCCTAATTGCACTCTATGCAAAATAGTTTACACAAGTAGATATCAAACGATTGTCATTCCAAAAAAAATAGATATCAAACTAATTATTGTAACTCAGCAGTACACATACTAGAAGATCAAGTCCCTTGAACCTTAGACATGTTTTATCAAATCGCTGTTAACAAGCGTTAGCAACAAAAAACAAATACGATTGGACCATAAACAATTAAACACCAAAGATAGAAAAGTCAGTGGAACATACCCGAACCATCTCTCCTGGATTATCAACCCATGTCCTTCCAAAGGTTGTTAACTTATGTGGGTAGGGGATTGGGGAGACCAATGATCACTCCGTCTCTCTTTAGCTTCAAACGGGTTCTGCATCAAAGTTTTATAGAATCAATAACCTATGCCCATTGATCAATTGGGCAAACATCAAGTAGGAATCCTGCAAATAATCACTTTGTGTCTTGAAAGAATAATTATTTGAGAGGATTTAATGTGACAATAAATATAAATATAAATATAAATAATATTAATACTATCTATACTACATTATAAATCAAATGGATGATGTCTTAATTTTTAAAAGTTTTAAACATTTCCATATTTATCACATCATTTAATATTTATATAATTTATATTTATATATTAATTATTTATATATTATTTTTATATTAATTTACATAATTAATTTTAAATATTTTAACAATAATAACAAACACATTTTTTATATATCCGTGTGTTATGCAATCTAGAACCGGCGGTCGGCGAAGCCGGCTGCCGGCCACCATCACCTTTTGATGCATGTACTGAATGAAGTTTACGAATTTCATATAAACTATACTTTAAATTTTTTGAAATAATATCCACCCCGCGCATCGCGCGGGTACATTTCTAGTATATATATACTAGGTTATACCCATGCATTGCATGGACTAATAAAATTTTTATCTATTAACTAATTAATCATTAATAAGTAGCCGGAGGTCAAAACCGACATATGTACTATTTTATTGAAAAATTATGAAATTAAAATTTAAAAATACTTATATTTAAAAAAAAATGTAACATCCCACCTTACCACAACACAATATTGTCCGCAGGCTCACGGCTTTGTTTTTGGTTGCTCGGGCAAACTTCCCAGAGGGTCACCCATATGACATTGCTGCCACCCGAGCACGCTTAACTGTGGAGTTCTCCTCTCATCCACAGCAAATGCGCCCAAAACGCGTTGTGTCATGTAAGGCCATCAATATTACACATATCCAAGATCCCCCTTGTATGTTAGCGATGTATGCTTTCACACCCCCTCAACACAACTCAACCAGGATCCCCCTTGAATGCATACATCGCTAACATATAAGGGGGATCCTGGATATGTGTAATATCATTGGTCTTACATAACACAACGCGTTTTGGGCGTATTGGTTGTGGATGAAACGAGAACTCCACAGTTAAGCGTGCTCGGGTGGCAGCAATGCCATATGGGTGACCCTCCTGGGAAGTTTGCCTAAGCAACCAAAAACAAAGCCGTGAGCCTGCGGGCAAAGCGGACAATATTGTGTTGTGGTAAGGCACTAAGGCGGGGTGTTACAAAAAATGATTAAATTACATGATAAAAGTAAATATTAGAAATAATGAATCACTTTGGTGATAGTCACTTGAATCTACCAAAGATAAATGATTTGATGCAAATGAGCAAAAAAGGTATTATCTAAAACCCAGTGGAGATGGTTGCCCTTTGGTAAGGTCTTTTGTACCTTGGGATCATTCATCCGTGTTAGAGATTCACTCCTCACAATTATACGGGATGAGGGGGTATTTAGGGTGTATTCGGAAGTCCTGAGTTTGATCCTATGCATTCGGGATAATTTAGGAGTAGGAATAAGATAATTTGCATTTAAAAAAGGTATAATCTGGAAACAAACATCGGATGATTAAAAGAATCATATAAAACAAACAAAATCAAATACAATGAAAATTTAAGAAGAAAGAGATATCTACTTTGGAGTTTGGACAATGCCTATCAAAAAGGATAAAAAAAAAAAAAAAAAGATAAATGGTAAGTCAAATGATCAAATTAGGATGATTTCAATGAAAAATAACGTATATTAAAATATACATGTATCTCGTCCCATATCTCAGTGCAAATAATCAAATTCTGGAATAGGTTCTTGATAAAAAGAAGCTTAATGAACAAAAAATCTAAGAAACATTGCAACAAAAATAATAGAATAATATGAACATCATATTAATGAACACCCAAACAACATAGCCGAATTAAAACTCTCCAAATACCCATTCTTAATTGCATTCGTAAAAACTGTTCTATTAAATTTTACTAATAGTGTGTTAGTATATAGCCAATGAAAAATAACATAAAAAGTTGAATTAATTATGTTGTCCACAAATATACCAAAAGTGCACAAGGAAATATTAATCATTTTCATATACATATTGGCGTGTGAATCGGAACATAAACGTACCATTGTATGTTGGTTGGGCGCTTAACTTTCATACCGCACACCCAGGTTCGAAAATCAAAACCACCTATGTGCAATGTTTTTTCTTTATTTTCAAAAGCTTGTTTCAAAATCTGCTGACTGGATGTTAAGATGACACATAGGCATATGAACGTCAAAGCATATATATATACTAGCATAGTTGCCGCGAAAGACATTTTTTACATGACAAAGTTTTAGATACAAACATGATAAGGTCACTAAGAAACAATAATTCGGGATTGTTTTCGACGTAACTACAAAATACATAAACAATATTTAGTTACTATTATAATACTTTTAACATATAGACTACATCTTGGCTGCAAATTGCATTACCGGTTGTAGTGTCAAAGCTCATTTAGCCTCTTTGAGTACCGTTGACCCTCCACGATCTTGCAGACTAGTAAGTTTGTAACATAGAATGCTTTGCATGTCAAAATATCACCTAAAGGAAAATGAAACCTCCATAGGCAGATAGACCGGCCGGGCCTCTGACCAACTTGCAAGCACATACATTGAACATGTTGCATTGAAAACTTATAAGCATCTCTGAAGTATTCAACAACTGATTTCATTGTACCCTTGTTATCAAATGGAAAGCTGATAAACAAAAAAAAAAAGGCATGCCATGATGTAGTGAATAAAGTCGATACATAAAAATGTAAGTACAAAACAGGCTTTTTTTCTCACTTTAGTTCACGTGTTGCCTGAGATGTCAAATCAGATATCCGATATCCTATGCATGTTTGCATGGTGAGTAACTTCAAGCTTAACTCCTCTCGGTGCCTTTTTGATCAAGTGAGTATAAGATTGAGGAAAAAAATCGTCAATAGTAATATCTAAAAGAGATTCAATAGAATAACAATTATATTGCAGAGCCTGCTTCTACCTTCTACTCAAGTAGTGACCATAGCAAAACAGCGTTACAATAGAAGAAATACTCGAGATGCTAAGAGGCCCAAGTTGCTATATTTATTATTAGTTTAATGGCTTTAACGTACCCATGAATTTGATTACCGTTGTTCATACTTCGGAAATAAAATAACTCATACCAATACTGTTTGAAAAACAGGAGAATGTTTATGGAGGGCATATATCTGTTGCAGTTATGTCCTAAAAGGTGATGAGTAAGAAAAAGATCAAAAGAGGCTGTGCAGCTATGCAACCTGGTTGATTTACAACATATGTGGGCAAATTGCCTGATGACAAAATAGCCCAGACCATTCTGAGACTATAACTAAAAGAAATAAAACCTCAATGACCAAGCAAGAAGTGGGGCAATAGGGACCGTGGTCTTAGACTCCTGAATGGATTTCATTTCATGATTTTTGAATTGAATTTATGGGTAATACTAATTTTTATCATTCTCCAGTATCATTTTGGCCAGATTTGTTGTGAATGGACCTGGTTATTTAGCCTCTTTTGTACTTCAAAAGCCTAAATGATTGCAATACTTTAGTTGCAGCTATAAGCATTATCCTTATCACCAAAAAAAATTCAAACCTAACTGAACGACTAAAATTAAGATAACTTGCTTAGTTGACTTTTAAACAATAATTCCCTACTAAATAAGCACCTACCAAATAATTTACTAATTATTTTGATAAAACCTCTACAAATTATTGGTTAGTAGAAATGTATTAACAATAAGAAATGTATATTTACCAATACAGAGTATATATCCCAAAAATTATTGTTGACTCAAGAGTAGATGATTGATTTGAAATTTTTTTATTGACAATTCATTAAGAAATAGCAATTTGAAACATAAGTTTAAAAAAAAAAAATCGTTGAACATACCCTGTTATATTTGATGAGACCCTTCTTTTTCCCAATTGATGAACTCCCCAAAAAGAAAAAACCGAATCCCCCATTAGAGGCCAATGATTGCCTTTTGCTGTAAAAAATAACTTTATTAAAAATTTTATTTTACAACATAATGAAGGATGCGTGATTTGATAGTCAGTCGGGCTTTGAAGTATATACAATGTTTCAAGTTCGACTTTCATTACTAAGAAAAGTCTATACATTTTCACGTACCATCAATTCTTGTGCATGGTGTGATGTGGTGTTGTATATATATGTGTATAGAGATAATCACATATCATAGTTTACAAACATGGATAAAAGAACCAAGCATAAACCTCTCATCCTCAAATCATTACAAACATGATCCAAATTGCGGTTTACCAAAAATTCAAAAAAGGAGGTGTTGATTAAAAGTCAATGTACCTCACCATCACCACCAGCAATGAAGCATAAAGGGCTGATCCAAAAAAAAGCCAAACTTCAATGGGCTGCATAGAAAAAGAGATGGCAATTTAAACAACGGCAGATATTTGAGGTGAAATTTTAAAATAAAAGTCAGATAATTATCACCCCCCCCCCCCCTTTTTTTTCCCCCCAATGGCTAAGCTATAAGCATATTTATTGCAATTTACGTGCAGACTTTAACAATTACTTGAAATATGGGTGTGTACATGCTGACGCGAACCCCTAACCACCACTTCTTTTTATATGAAAAGTGCTACTAAATTTTAGTAAAGGTACAAAGTTATGATAATTATACATTTCAGTCAGAAAAGAATGGCGTATTACATTACATACCATAGACCTTGTCACCTTGACATTGCAAGCAAGAACACCGAAAACATGATGTCCATTCCATTGTATGACATTAAAAAACACGGGACTCCCTAACTGGTCACTTTTAAGTGTACTTTAAATATATTACTCTAAATTAAACTCACCAATAGAACATTGCAAGAACACCAAAAACAGGATGTCCATTCCATTGTATTACCTTGCCACCCGCTGCCTCGATCCTCGCATATTGGTCTTCGCGATTAGGCTAGTTACACAAATACATATCAAGTTATATGACGAACAAACTGTTAACTTACAAAATATTGATTATTATTCTAGGATATAAGTTTTGAATGCATTGACACACAAACTTATTGTATTGAATTGGACAACAAGTGTTTCAAATCAACCAGACCCAACCCATTTCAACCCGTACCAAAAATAATGTTTAACGTATTACCTAACCCGCACATTATTTCCCCTTCACTTTTCAGAAAAGAAAATGAAGAGAGTATTACGGAAATAGCAGCCTCAATAAAAGGTGGTAAAATTGGTTCCATCCTTGCCCTTCCCACAACCATGGCAACAATCCCCAACAACTATGTAGCCCTTGCTCGTGAACGAAGATCCTCATCACTTGTAAGCACCATGAAATTCTTCATCAACTCCAAAACCTGCTCTGCATACGGTAGAAACGCTTGCTCTGCAGCAGATGCAACTGAACCAATTGCAGACTACAAACAAACAAAGGGAAGTTATGAGAAACTTATTAATGTATAAGTAACAATTATATACCATGAAGATAGTAATCATTACCATGCATGTCTCTTGCAACATACGCTTGCTAATCATTACCAATCTACATTATCATAGCAAGATCATCTTATAAACACTTTGATAATTATAACCCTTATTTTCATGTTGAAAAATAAAAAAAAATGAAAACAAAACACAGCAAAGCACAACAAATTAATCTCTTTTAAACAAAATTTGAGCTTAAAGAAAAGATTAAAAAAAAGTAAATAAATGGATTAAAGAAGAAGAAAGGTCAGATGCAAGGTCAGATTTGTACCAAGGTGACAAATCATCGAAAACCCCATATGTACCAAGCGAACATTTGGTGACGGTGGATCAAACAGCTGCCGTTGGTGGTGATGGTGGTGGATCAACCATCTGCAAATTACATACATCACACTCCATAAATATACAAAATAAACCAAGCAAATACTTAACTGCACATAAATGAATAAAAGTTACAAAATTTGTCATCCGTAAAGTTTTTCGCAATCAATGTTTGCCTTAAAACTTCATAATAAAGGTTTTTGGGAGTGAATAAAATAATGAAATAGGGATTCTAATATTGCAATATTTTTGTTGTTGAAAAACAAAAGTAGCTTTATGTCGTGCTTACCTTATAAGGCTATGCGCCTATGATCACTTGGGCCAGAGTTTATGTACAGATAGAGATGGAAAGAATCACATATTTTGTGTATGACTTTTGAGTTCGGTACGTCATTGATGTTTAAGCAATCACCGCAAAAACATTTGGTAACGGTGGATCAAACATCTGCCGTTGGTGGTGGTGGTGGAGGATCAACCATCTGCAAATTACATACATCACACTCCATAAATATACAAAATAAAGCAAGCAAAGATTTGATTGAACAAATAAAAAGCTTGGATTGAACAAATAAAATCATGGATATACTCGGTCCTACCGGTGGTGGATCGTCGGATGGAGGCGGAGATCATTGGCGTGTTGGTAATGGATGGCGGTGTTGGAGGATGGCGGTGGTGGTTGGTGATGTGTGGAGGAAGAAACCTTTGACCCCCGAAGAGTTGGATGACGGAGATCATTGCTCAGGGAGGCGGAGACCCGTTTGGTGGTGGTGGCGGCCGATGGAGGATGGCGGTGTGTGGAGGAAGAACCTTACCCCTGTATTTGGGTTTTTTTTTTTTAGAGGGGATGGTTTTTTTTATTTTTTTTTATGGGTTTTTTGGTGTGTGATGCGGGGTGTCGGAGAGATTCAGGGGTAGTTTTGGTAGATAGAGGTATAGGGATAGAATATAATTAAAAAGTGAGGGGTAGTTTTGGTAGTTTAATTCATCTTTTGAGATTTTTGAGGGTGAGTTCCCTTTTTATAAGAGAATATCTTTACTCCTTAATAATGCAAAAGGCCTCCCCTCAAATTCTCAAATCATGATTTGATATCCCGAAAATACCCCTCTCTTTTATCTTCTATTTTACCCTTACACATCTGAACTACCAATATTGCCCCTACAACATTTATCTAACCCTACCTAAAACATTTATCACCACACACAAATACAAACCCCGTCCACCTCTCTCTCACAGTCTCTTGCCTGCTCTACCTCAATCTGTTTATGTTTCTTGCTCCGGTAATGGGTATCACCACCACCATCCATCCATCACCACCACACTCTCTACCTTTGTTGTGACGGAACCATCACCAACAACGCCGCCCTCACCACCCCATATGCGTCGCCATCACCACCACCATCTGCGTCGGCATCACCACCACCATCTGCGCCACCTCTCCGGTATATTTTCTTTCATCAGATACCTATTTAATTTTTTACATCGATCTATAGTAAGTATATATTCTTTTCATTGTTGTGTATCCACCGCCGGATAAAGTGGTGATCTATA
>JAOEHQ010026086.1:0-24688 GCA_025447715.1 Asclepias incarnata
CAACACTCCTTAATGTAAGTAAAAAGTTACCGTAGCTAAAAACTAAAAAGTTACAATAGCTTAAATGATTTGAATTTTTATATATATAATTACGAGAGCAGTAATTGGTTTGAAACGAATTGTTGAAAATGATATTCTAGCGAAACACAACCATTGGGTCGGTTTAGAATGGGCTGGAATTAGTATAAATTGAGAACTTATGTTGATAAGATAATGATAAATTATGACTTGATTGTATTAGGTGACGGTGAAGGAACTTAATTATGGAAGTCAGTATTGTCGTGGCCAAGGTGACTACGTTTATATACGTATATTTATACAATGGGGTTAATATGGGCTCAAAGGGGACGGGTTCCCCGGGCTACATATAAACTTGATTGTATGGTTAACATGACTCGAAGGGGACGGGTTCCCCGGGCTACATGTGAATGTGTTGGTAGAGACCACAGGCATTAGGTGACGACCCAATGATTTGTGGTATCGGTATGGATCCATATGCTACTTGTTGATTCGCTTAGGAATCTTTATGTAAGACCGGTGTAACACCTTAAGTTAAATACTTAAATATGCTTATAAATATAGAATTTTAAATATAATGTTATACAAAATAAAGCTAATTAGGAAGAAGGACTAAATTAACAAATGACCAAATAAACGTGTTAGTTTTCTAAATAAATAAAAAAAATCTTTTTTTAAATAAGTTAGTGGAAAATGAATAGATAGTATTGGAAGTTTCATAATTTATTGAATGAATAATAAATCTTTCGATTCAATGATTAAATTCTAATAACTCTTCATAAATAAATAAAAATTGATTAAAAGCAGGAATACAAAAAGTTAGAAGTTACCCACCAAAAGAATAAAAAGCTATACTAGATGTCCATGTCTTTTGTTAGAATTAAGCCATACCCATGGGTGTACGCGAGGTAGGCAGGAAAAAAGAAGAAGGAAAAGGAAGACAAGAGAATATTAGATTGGGTGAAATTGTCAAGTAAGTGTAAGGCTTCGATTATCATCTTCATTGGTAAGTTTTATATAGATTTTAAACTATAAACTTTATAATACTTTAAATACCTGATTGTTATTTTATTATTATTTTTAAAACAAACTTTTCTTTTAGTTGAATCAAATTTATTATAATCTATTATTATCCACTCAAATATCCTATCATGTCTATTTTTACCAATTTTTTGGACTTCACTTCATAAGGCAATTATAGTTAATTGCACAACATTAGTATGGAATTAGATATAGTTTGACTATTAACTTGTAACATATCAATTAACTAATGGCTTAAAATTGTATAATAAACTTGTAAGCCATAAAAATAAGACAAAAACTAAAATGCATTTATCGAAACGAAATATAAATCCGATTAGTTAATTGATCATATAATTAAGCTAAGTCGAACATGTATAAATCCGAATTCATATTTGATATACTAAAATATTTACTTTTCTTAACATCCTAAAATTTGGTAGATTGCAAGCTTTCTGTAAACATGCTTATCGGAATGAAATATGTGGCACATGGAAACTAATTATAAAAAAAATGATTACGGTGAGTTAATACTCTTATTTTTCTAGTAAATGTCCATATTATTTCAATACTAGTACCACCATGATAACTAAAAGGATATGAAATGGATTTGTATTTTGTAATAACAAAAGCAATAATAACATGGAATTATATACCCTAAACTAAAAAAAAAAAGAAAAGGATATTGCATACTATCTATTTGACCTATTTGAATGTATTTTGTGTTTATACTTTTTTGTATTTATTAGATTTGGGTAGGTGATTGTATTTCTTGGCGGTTCTTTTGTTTTTGCGATTATTGAGATCGGAGATAAAGTATGGATATTCTAGGTGGTATTAGGAACGTTTGGTAAACTCCTTCCTCTTAGAACTTTGTTTGAATTATTTGTAAATATTATTGGTATGACATATTTATTTGAAAATTTGTTTTGTTTGTTAGTCATTGTAATATATTATGATTATGATTTTCCTCATTTTCGATGTACTAAGTAATTTGCTATTTATGTTTGTAGATGAGGAAATCATAATAATTTGGTATCTAAAATTGTGTCAAAACCGTCTCTTGAAACCCGATTCAAAAACAGTCCCGAAAGAGATGCGTTTGGATGTTATATTTGATACGGTGATTCGTACAAGTGTTTCCCAATCCGTACACTCATAAATGTCCCTCGAGAATTGGCACCCGAAAATTTAAGATAATCATTGATTATGAGTCAAGATGACTCAACTAAAATATTATGAAAATTGGGTGGACGGATACGTGGTTTTAAGTCAAAATATAAAACGTCTTAAATTATTTATTTAATTATTTATTTATTTTACTACTTTAATAGTTTGGAAATTAATGTTGTCCCTTGGAAACGTATTCAAAATTTTAAGTGTATAAGTCAGTTAAAACAGTTTCTTAAAATATGCCTAAGAGTAACCTATACATAGAGGTCCCATGGACGCGTCGTTGTGACACCGATGATGTGGCATCGACCGTAGCGGTGTATTTGATTATGTCTACGATGTCTCCTTTTGATGACCCGTTAGTTGGTTTGAGCTCTTTATTATTACATTATCATAAGATGCGTATGAATCGGTCTTAGCTATATTTGTTTGTTTGACGGTGGGCATTTATGTACGAACATTTGACACCAAAATGAATGATTAATGGAGTAGCTACCCTATGATTTCATTTGACCATTTGTTACTTATTTTAGATGCATTATTTTATGAAATTTAGTTTTATGATATTTTGATATATTGATGTATAAGGTGTTGTGGAATTATACATACATGTACTTTGTTTTAAAATTAGTTTTTTTTATAAGATTTTTTTTATAATGTATCTTCGCATGTTATATTATATTCCTGTCTTTCATCATATCCGTTCACTGGGCTTTGGCTCAGTCGTATTCCCTTTTTCTTTGAATTGTGAAGCAAAGAGTATATGGAACAACGGATGATAAAAAAAAAGAAAGTTGCAAGTAAACACATGCTTTGCCAACGTCAGTAAGGTTTCATTCACCATACAGAACAAAAGAGAGAATTTTGTTGTATAAATGATCAACTCTTAGGTACAAAACTAGAAGCATCACCCGATCTAATTGTCCATAAATAATTTATTATCTAACTTGTCTTTGGCCTAATCTCGATCCCTTGAACGATTTCCAATTTCTTCCTTTCACCTCCCTCATGGTCATCTTGAGCTCCCCTTCATCTTCCTCCTTTTGATTGAAAAACTTGCCCAATTTAATCTCGAGCCACCCATCTTGCCTGGGTTTGGGGCCATTTAAAGGGGGCGCTGCATCAGATTGATTTCTCATGTGTCTAAAACGACCAAACATGCCCATACGTCTTCCTGGTTGTTGCTCATGGTGGTCCCTTTGCCTCAGGCAGACTGCGGGGTCAAGATAAACCGTCTCGGTTTGGCCCTCAGATTGACTCTCAACACAACTTAACCCAATATAAACTTCAGCAGGATAGTATTCAGATGACGTGACAGCTTATATGTTTGCCACATATACACGGTACATCCAATAACTAGGATTTGAAAGTTTATTACATACAATAAACACCAGAGTAGTTCATTACATAACATAAATATTCGTGTATAGTACATTACATTCTGAGACCCTAAACCCGGCATATACATATTCCCAAGAATAAGATGACGTAATTATATATGTCGCATGTGGTATGCAGTACTAAATCCAAGCGCATAATTTACGTTAATAAAATGTTGTCTATTAAAGAAATGATGAAATGGCATCTCGACACACAATTTAAATATGGGGTTTGCTAACTAGTGCCCCTGGGTACGTGAAATGCAACATAAATGATGAAAAGGCATATATCGACTCCAAGAATTTTGACAACACAAAACCAAAATGTAACTATTTAAGTAAAGCTGCAAGAGAACTCTAAATGTAACGCTAGAAAGGTGTCATCATTAAACCATCAACGTAAATCAGCTGATCTTGCTTCCTTTATATTAACCGATCATGCTTCCAGTACATTCATCGTGTATACTTCCTCTTTATAGCCCAAATCATCTGCTTGATGATTCAAATCATGATAAGTGTCACCCACATTAAGTTTAATAAAGGCGGACATAGTAGATTTCTCATAAACTAGCTTAATCTCCAATTTATACCAAAATAAAAGAATCTCATTTACCGTTGTATGACGTGTAATAAAAATGTTATCTAGAAACTCACTCTAAGTATATTTAATTGGTTGCTTATACATTCCAAATGCATAAAAGATCAATTTGAACACAAACCATACCTGTATTTATCACTCTAAACAATATTCAATGAACTTCTAATTTATGTTATTGAAGTAATATTGCTTTGTGGCTTTGTACCGATACATCCCTAGCTAATCATGATACTTAATTACAGATCAACAATAAGCAAGAAAATCAATAATGTCGGACTTTGAAAATATTTACTTACTTGAATGTTAAGAGCCATCTCCAGTTCTTTGATGACGGTTTGCTAGTTGGTCGCTCTGCTTGATTTTCTGCCAAACAACCATTGGCGATTCTGAAATATGGGCCCAAGGAATCTAAAATAGGTTCTCTATTCGAAGTTGGTATGTCATCTAAAGTTCCTTCCTTTAGCCCAGGATCTATCATTTCCATTATTGTTCCATCACTGAAGCATTGGCGAGCAATGGGTGCAAGCCCATAGTCATCTAGGACTGTGTAAATTGGATCATACGTAGTGGCGGATCCAGAAATTTACGAGGTAAGGGGCCTAAAAAAAACTAACGGTAGATATACATGGAAACTCGGAGGTCCTAATGGATTTGTTAAACTCAAATTGTATATATATATATATATATATATAAATTCCACTAAAAAAAAATAAGTTGAGGTTGGGGTGGTGACCACCATAGCTGTTAGACTCGTACGAGTCACGAGTCGACTCGTATGAGTCGAGTCAAAACAGGGTGAAACGAGGCGACTCGGTTAGCGACTCGCCAAAGGTTATGACTCGTGGATGAATCGCGAGTCAAGGTGTGACTCGGTCCGAGTCGATGCGTAGTGGGACTCGTGTGAGTATGATGTATCACTGGTTCTTTTTTTTGACCCGCGGTCCATAACCCGCTTCAAACTTCTTTTTTGATCTATGGTGGTGGTTCTTTCTTGATCTATGGTGGATGGTGATGATGATGATGATGATGATGATGAGGCGGAGGCAGTTGTGGGTGGTGATGTAGTGGGGGTGGTGGGAGATAGTGGTGGTGCCCAACGGTGTTATCTTTTTTTTTTCTTGTGCGATTTGTTATCTTCTTCTTTTTTTTTTTTTTTTTTTTGTTTGTGGGGGTAGGTGACTTTTGCAGAGAGTTTTTTGGGAAGAGGAAAACAAATTTTTGAAAATGAATATAAGCTTCTAGGAAAAAAGAAGTTGAGATATTTAGGGAGTTATTAAAAGAGCAATGAAGATTCAAGTCTTGACAACTACATTATTTGTTGTTTGACATGGAAAGTCCCCTAATGAAAGGGTTTGGGCCTGGTAACCCCAGGTTTGAATCTTGGAGGAGGCAAGGGTTTACCCCTATTAATCTTGGTGGAGGCAAGGGTATTTGAAATAGGCATTTCGGCTTCAAGGGAGCTCTCTAGCACGGACCCGGTTTAGACAACGTATGCTAGACCTCCCGCTGTCGAACCGCGACACGAAGCACTTATAAAGAAATTCACCTTTAAAAAAAAAAAGTTATTTATGAAACATTAATTGCATGATTAAGTGTGTTTGTATATTATGTTGTTATTTAAGTTATATTTGTGAATGAAAGTTTATATGAAAAGTAGTTTTATGTTAATGAGCACTTGCATGTCAATTGATCAAAATATGGTTTGGCTTTGATAAATGTCATGCATGCATGCATGGAGAAAGTGGGAACTACTTGCTCATCTAATATTAACTTATTCCTGATATTTCACTTGACATACAATCGATTCAGTAGGTTTTACTATTTGCAAAGCTAGAGAGGATTGATGATGTCTACGGAAGATGGGCGACTCTCGGTCCCTCCAGGGTTCCGGTTCCATCCAACCGATGAGGAGTTGCTTTACTATTATCTACGAAAAAAGGTTTCCTACGAGGCCATTGATCTTGATGTTATTAGAGAAGTGGATCTCAACAAACTAGAACCATGGGATCTAAAAGGTCAGATAGATGCTACCCTTTTAGGCATCTATTACTCCTATAAGTTTTTTAACTCATGATATATTATTAAGCTTGTAGGATAATTATATTTTCATGTCCATGATACTTTTTGATATGAACTTTTATGGACTTGAATGTAGATAAGTGCAGCATCGGTTCGGGTCCGCAGAATGAATGGTACTTCTTTAGCCACAAGGATAAAAAGTATCCTACCGGAACTAGGACAAACCGAGCTACAACTGCTGGATTTTGGAAAGCAACTGGCAGGGACAAGGCCATCCATCTTCTTAGCAATTCCAAGAGAATTGGGTTGCGGAAAACGCTTGTATTTTACACTGGACGTGCCCCTCATGGTCAGAAAACCGAGTGGATCATGCATGAATATCGCTTAGATGATCAGTATTCCAATGCTGCTGCACCATCTGAGGTCCAGGTACCACCTTTAATTTAATATAATGAATATTAATTTGAACATTATACGTAGGCCACATGTCAGTACTTATAATCATCACCATGGTCTATATCTTTGAAAAAAAGAAAAAAAAAATTATAATCATCATCATGGTCTTAATATATATTTTGTTGAGAGCAAACTCAATCTCACCTTGAAATGTCTAAAAAGTAAATGTCAGCATATAAGTTTATGAGCTACCCCTTCTATCTCTAATTAATTGGTTTTAAAAATGAACCCGTGCTGGCATATATATGGACATTATTGTTGCCTTTGACAACAGATATATCATTTTCTTGTTATAGAATTGATTTTACTAATTGAATACCGGAAACAGGAAGACGGTTGGGTTGTATGTCGAGTGTTCAAGAAAAAGGACCTTATCAAAAGCCCATTTCAAGTTGGCGATCATCATCAAGATCATACTCTTCACGTTAAAGATGATGATCATCACTTAGTTGATAAAGAATTGCACCTGCAAGCTGTGCATAGCTATGACCGCAATATTACTACTAGTGCAACCTTATTTGATGGTTCCATGCATCTTCCTCAGCTTTTGGCTTCTCCACACGAGCACACGCCATATTATCTAGCACCAGGTCATGGTGGTAATTTGGTCAATACCAACAACAATAATGAGACTAATAACATGATGATCAGTGATATGGATTGTTCAAGGAACTTATTGAGTTTAATTTCAGCCAATCGGGCTGGTTGTGATTGCAGTAGTGTATATCAGTCACAAGACGAACCACTATTAGCTACTAGTAATGTGAGCACAGACTGGTCCTTCCTCGACAAGCTTCTAGCTTCCAACCAACATCACCCCGGCATTACCCTTGATCATCACAATCATCAAGGCACGTCTAATGATCTTTCACAGTCCCAACCTTTTCGTCATCCTGAAGTGAACCCCTCATCTCATCTATTACCTTTCCATTACCTTGGTTATGAAAACCATATTTCGAAGTTCTCCAAGTAGAGGAAGCTATTACCCCCTTAATAAAGGGCTATATTTACAGGGATATTAATGTAGTATTACATGACAATTTAATGTCATTTCTTGAGCTCATCAAGTTAATCATACAGACTGTTTACCCCACATTTAAAGATAAGTTGTTTTGACCCATTACAAAACCCACCCATTTTACCATCTCTATCGATGTTTGGTTAAATTATGTTCTGGAATTTTCAAGAACATACAACGGTCTTTTATAGGTCTACCTATTAGATCATATTTGTGTGCGATTATCTAAAAAATTTTTTTGGGTATATCTTCATAGGGCTATTGAATCGCATCTTAATTACCATAATTCAACACATAATACAAGCTTGTGGCTTCATTTGAATGTAAATGCTGACGCGAAAGAAAAACCAAAGGTTAGGTATGGTAATAGAAAACATTGAATATCTTAATAACTTCGTCCCCAATAAGTCCATTTCTTTGCAGGTTTCCCCAATGCAAAGCATAATGTGCCTGTCACACATGAAGTTACATAAGCAACATATTATATTATCAGTTATGAAATAAACATTTGATAAAACAGAATATGACTAACACACGTCTTTTCTAATAATACCTTCAGGCATTTCAGGCTGATCAATTGGAGAGCAAAGCGTCTTACAAGCTCCTGACTCCTCTTTAGTCTTGGCTTTCACCTGTTCCTCAACTTCCTGAAGTAGTATCACATTCACATTTTTAAAAAATAAATCTATAAATCTTTAATTTACATTATTACAACCATAAAATATATCTGAAATAGAGGTCCAAAATTGGAAGGAGATCGGCAAGATTTAACTTCATTAGAGATGGCAATTTCGACCCATTAGAATGGGTAAACTCAAGTTCTGTTTTATCTCATACTGGTCAAACAGAAACCTAAAAAAATTGCTTCAAAGATAGCAGGTTGATATTCACTCACTGATACAACGTGACTCAGTGATAGAATACAAATGGGTTGATAATAGAACACATGGATATTGTGTTTTAAATGCATTAGGCCTAAATCTTTCAGTCCAATTAGAAGATTAATATTACAGTAAATAACAAGAAGTACATTTATTGTAATAGTACTTAACATGCTGATTAAAAAAAACTTATTTTCATTTTTATCATGCTAATTAATTATTAACTCTCAAGGAAATTACACTTTTTGAGTGTTTATGGCCCAACCTGTACCAAAATTACCCGAAACGCCCATTACATAGTAGAAACTCTTACCTCTTCATCACACCATGGAGTCAAGATCAACTTCTTTTGGCCCAGTGCTTCGATGAATTCATCCCAACTTTTGTAACTTGGACACATGCATCCCGTTTGTCTTAGCAACATTGAACATGTTTCGCAGTCCAGCATAGCTTTTACAGCATGAGCAAGCCCATCTAGGAATATCCATCTTTTCGCCGTTGTCACGACGAACAGCGCGCACCTAAAAACAAACACTCACCAGCTGTAAAATAACACACTTGCATTTATAAATTTATAAAGAATGAACATCCTCGTTTTACCTGTTTATTAGACAGATCCTTTCGTCCTATTTCAATTCTCAACGGAACACCTTTCATTTCCCAGTGAGAATACCTCCATCCAGGTGTATAATTCTTTTTGCGGTCTTGTTTAGCACGTATACCCATGGCACGTAAAGTTTTTACCGTATCCAAGCATGCATTTATTATGTCTTTATTAACATCTGAATCATTGCGAGGGACATGAATCACAATAACTTGAACTGTTGAAACTTTAGGAGGCATGACCAAGCCTTTATCATCACTGTGAACCATAAACATCACCCCAATCCGCCAAAAAATACAGTTGCTTAAAAGAACTTATATATAACTATATATACAGTATTAATAAGGTCTGATGAAAACTGATCATTTACCATCCTAAAACTGTATCCCCATGAACTCGATCTGCCAGACGAAAGCTTTTTCACCTTTTTCATCCTCAACATTTCTATCAAACATCTTGGCAAAATTCTGGCCTAGTTGAACCTACCGAGGGAAGAATAGTTATAGATGGTTTAGATATCACTTCAATTGGGCTTCATGACCTTAGATCAAGTTTTGGAATAATCCCACAAGAACCAACATTATTCAGTGGGTCTGTTCGATATAATCTCGATCCAGTAGGCGAGCATACTGATAATGAGCTATGGACGGTAATGTTTGACTTATACTTAGTAAGATCATCCACAGATGTTAATCATTCGTTGTTTCCTCCATAGGTTCTTAAAAAATGCCAACTTCAAGAGGCCAGTCAAGATAAAAAAGGAAAGGATTGGACTCCTTGGGTAAGAAATTCGACTTATTGACTTATGGTAATACAAGGCATTAGACTAAGGATTAGGAGGGTATATAACAAGCTATACAAATGCAGTTGTGCAAGATGGGTCGAATTGGATCTTGGGACAAAGACAATTATTTTGCTTAACACGAGCCCTTTTGAAAAAACGAAAGATACTGTTACTTGATGAAGCTACAGCATCAGTTGACAATGCAACCGATGACATTATACAAAAAACGATCCTGGAAGAATTCAGTGAGTGCACCGTAATAACAGTCGCCCACAGAATACCAACTGTTATAGACTGCACAATGGTACTTGTTATGCAGGATGGTGAGTCCATGTTGTTTCCTTCCCATCTTTCTACCACCTTTTCGAGTTTCCGTTGCAAACTAACCATGCATACTTAATTAAAATAACAACCGATTGCCAGAAGATAACAAAGACAATAAATAACAAAATAAAAGACTATAGCTGGCAGAAGATAACTAAGACAATGCTCAAGAGTGTTCTATCGATCTGCTCTTTTTTTTTTTTTCAATCAACTGAAGTGTTTCTAATGCTAATCAGTAATCACTTTGATATATATCTTGTACTTTATAGGAATGGTGATGGAATATGACACGCCTGCGAAATTGATGAATGAACCAGCTTCCTTATTTGACAGCAAGTTAACGAATACCAGTCGCAACTTAAAACAATGTGATCTAACTAGGTAAGCTTGCTACTTGTGCCAAGACAACAACGACCCAAAGTATACTATTTTATTGAAATACTATTTGATTAGCAGGAAAGCATGGATGGACGGTGGTGACTTGCAGGAAGTCTTAGTACTCAGTGAGTGCTATCACATCTCCTCTCCTTCGATTGTTTTAGGGAATTGATATAGGTACCAAGCTTTTTTATTAATTTACCATTAAATACAACTTTTACATCATACAATACAAGTTAGTCGAGCATTATAGATGGATTATAGATGGTAAGGCCGAGAGGTATGAGGTGGCATGGGATGCGGCTTGGCCCTATACTGCCGGTTTGCCGCCAGCTACACCACCCCACTTGGGCGGCTTGCACATTTTGAAGCCTCAAACGACCTGCAGAGGACGCCCGCACCATTTCATCTCACTCTCTCTTTTTCCTTTGACTTTCTTTTACAACCAATCATCTATAACCACTTGTCACAAGTCCCCCTACCCAAGCAAGATGCACCACTCCCCCATTTTTAGGTAGCATCTTGGGATGTGACATGGCGCCACATGACGCAAGTTCCCTTCCCCCAAGATGCACCACTCTCATTAGTCTAAGTGTATCAATTTCTATGATACCTTTTAGCCGTGAGCAAAAGCCGGTTTCGGGCCGACCCGAACCGGACCGGGTTTGGTCAACAGGATTAGAAACCGGGTTTGACCAAACCCGAACCGGTTTGAAACCGGTTTTTGGTCAAAGTCTGACCGGTTTTTTTCGGGTTTTTTTTGCCCAAAACCAAACCCGACCCGATTTTGAAACCCGAAACTGAAACCGGTTTCTCCAAAACGGGTTTAAACCGGGTAGGTTTTCGGTTTTTCGAAACCGGTTTTTGGGAAACTTGTTTTTTTTATCACGACTAATACCTTTTATGGCTTCCCTTTGTTTTATGTACACTTTTATCTTAATTTAGATTTAGAATTTTAATTTAAAGTTTGTTTTCCAAATGGTAGATGGACTTGTTTTTTCTTTTATTAACATTTTTATTTTATTTTAAAAATCATATTTGATATTTTATAATTCACCTGCAATACTTTTTTTGTGAAAAAAAATAAAAACAGATAGTGTTGTGATTTTTACAAATAAATATAGACATGACTGAGGAGATGAATACTCTGAGTTTTGATTGCGTTAAGTGTTACCATTGACTATTTTCTATCTACTCTTTATACCAGTTACCATCTTTTTATTGAGTATGACGTGTTAGTGAGCGTTGTGGATTAAAAATATCGGTGCTCTAATGCAAGGAGAGACGGAGTCACGGAGAGTATTAAGTATTAAATTTATTATTATTATTATTATTTTTTAATACTTCCGGTTTCTGATCATGTCAAATATTAAAATTTTGATTAAAAAAAATAAATCATATACAACAATATATTTTAAATTTTTTAAAAGTTTATATATAATAAGTTATTGAATTTTTTTTTTCTTTTGAATAACATAATAAGTTAAGAATTTAAAATACTAGTCTTAATACCCGTACGATATACGAATTGACTATATATATATATATATTTTTAGTTCAAGATTCGTTATATCTTTGTATTTATTTATTTTCTTTTTGTATTTATAAAAGTAAATAAAGGGATAAGTTAACATATTATTATTGGAAATAATTTATTTGCTTCCACGACAAATTTTTAAAACAAATTTACATTTACGATATATCCTCCAGCTTTTTTTAAAAACACACATATAATCCTTGATTTACCTAGAAACACCTAACTTAGGTGCTTTCAAGGCAAATTTATAAAATAAATTTACATTTTCGGTCCTCCAGTTTTTTTAAAAACACATATATAATCCTTGATTTACTTTTTGAAGCACCTAAGTTATGTGCTACTAGAAGCATATAGGTTATTCCCATTATGATTAACCAAAATATAGTTAAATTAAAATATAAAATATGAAAAGTAGATGTCTACGATTTATCTTAAAGTTAATAGTAGAAACATTTCACACTGAAACAGTTAAAGATAATAACTAAAAAGACTCTTATTGGAAAAACAATTATGGATCCTTCAAAGAATGTTGACATTAGTTGTGTACTATATAAAAATAGACTTGAACGTACACCAACATCAATTTATATATATAAAGTTGGACAATTTCTAAAGCTTGTGCAATAGCGGCGATAGTGTAGCCTCTGTAGGATAATATATAAAAATATTAATAAGAATGAATGATGGGACGTTTTACAGGTTGGCTTATAAGGGTAGTCGGTGTACCCCGGGGAAAAACCCGGTCACCGTTCTTTGCCTAATATTAGGGTACCCCGACATATCGGTGCCGGTGGGGTGGGGAAACTTTGGGTGAGGGCAATGCCCGGTTTCTTTACCACTTAATATTACGTACACAGCTAAAATCAAGCAAACCCATGAATTAATTTACGCTTTTTGGATGCAACATGACAAGTTTTCTTTAAGGTTCACAAACTACTATAGAATCAAACACTACTTGGCTTCATACACCCATATATGGGCTGAAGAATACCAAGCTAGTTTAAGTGAAAATCTCAGTTTTCAATTGAAACAACTAAGAAAATCTTAACACTTCATTCAAAACTTCCATAAAACTTATGTGTTGAAAGCCGGACATAGACAATAGCCGAGCAAAACGAAACCCAAAAGAGATGGTTATGTGATGATACAAGACCATAAAACAGTGAAGGATAACACTACCTGAATACTTATGATTCACGAGCAAGAAATCAATGTTATTTCCTAATTAAAAGCCGTGAGTTGCTAGTTGAAAGTATATATATATATATATATATATGTATGTGTTTTATGGTGTAATGATAATCATATGAAAATGATTCATCACTTGTGTTTTGGGGAACTAAATACAGAATTCTCAAAATTCCAACAGATGTCTCACATGCTAATGTATATGTGTCCTCCACCAACTTTAGTTGGTGGAGTTTTTTTTTTGAAAGGCAGTTGGTGGAGTTAGCTTGATTAACTTCTGTTAATTTTAATTAATATAATTTAGTTTTTATTTAAAGTTTAAAAAAATAAAGAAGGCGGGGAGCGGTGGTGAAACATTCCTTGCAAGTGGGTAAAAAATGGGGGAAAATAGAAAAGGTGGGGAAAAGTGGGGAGGAGTGGGGAGGCACTCCTTCCACCCTAAAAAAAATTCCATTGAGATTTTCAAATAGTTGATCACTTTCCCGCAATTTGTTATGCTCGGCCATTGGCCGGATATAACCCTAGTTATAATGATATAGGTAATAACAACAACAAAATATTTATATTGATGTAATGCATTATAATATATTCTTTATTGGAAGAAAATGGTATAACAAGAGTACAATAAAATCATATAAATAGATTGCATTGGATTGGATCTGGATCAAGTCGAGCCTCCTGGAGAACGAGTTTCACGACCTCCTGTTTTAGGAATTTCTCTTTTTCCACCTCCTTCTCCTGGAAAACTCAAGATCTTTCGGCACCATGAAGCCACGTTGACTTTACAACAATTATAGAATGATAATTATTGTCAAGTGAACAATAAACAACTCAATATATATATATATATATAGGATGGAGAGTATGAGGTTGTTATGTACCTATCTTAGGTATAGAACCCCCTCACATCTTAGTTTTTTAATCCATAAAATTCATGGGGCCCAGGTAATTTATTTATTATACAACAAATATTAAAAAATTGGTATGTGAGGGGTTCCATACCTAAGCTTAGGTATAAGACAACCTTATATTCACTTTTGCCTATATATATATATGTTGACAAGTTAAGCTAGAGATGCATTTATATTAATTATTAGTATTAAGATATATCAAAAAGCACGAAACAGAAAGGTAGTGGTTTATTACAACATTTGTGTAGAAGACAATATGTAACAAGTAGCTAAGTTAGTCATACGACACAATGTCCTTACAACCTGGAGTGACTCATCCTTGGAGTTGGCCTGCAATAAGAAAAATCTTTCAGCATCTCAATGGAATCTCAAAGTAATAAACATTCATCCTATTGGTGGTGTACAATCTGAACATTCAAGAAAACGAAAACTGAAAATCAAATATCCCATATTCCCTATTTTTAATGAACCTAAAGTAACTAAATTTGCATGAACCTAAATTAATTAACAATCAAGAGATACTTACATTTTCAATTCAAGGTAATTAAAAGAAACCTTCATACTGCAACATTCACCTCACACTTAGAGCACTCCCAATTCCCAATACGGAACGTATTGAGCTTGTATTCAGATGAACACCACTAGATGTGTTGTGTATTGGGACATGTATTGGAGACATCTTATTGGTGAATACCAATGTATTGGGGCATGTTTGGTTTTATTATTATTATTTTTTAGTTCCTTCTCTCACACCATTTAATATTTAATATTTAAATAGCGGGTCCTAAACTAGTATTGGCATTAGAGATGTTGGAAGAAATTTATATTCGTTTAGTATTGAAAGAGGATTTTGTTGATATGGCGCTCATTAGGACTTAGTATTGGCTTGTATTCATGTGGGCATTAGGAGTGCTCTTATGATTTCTACAAGATTATCTACCAATATATTAAAATAGGATTGATGCATTCTTTGATCGACATATAGCACTTTACTTAAGTGACATGTGTCCCTTAATCTATAATTAATAAATCCTATATATTTTAGATTTCATAAATAATTAAAATTTTTAATTAATCAATATATAACTCTAAAGGGTAAATCGGAAGGAACCCCTTAATCCGTTGTACCGCATTGGTACCTACACAACCACCCTGCAAGGTTTGAGTGTACCGAGGTAAGTGCACATGAACGGATACCATCACATGGAGTCGCTTTAATAGGATAGAACCCATGATAATTTTTTGTTAGGCTCCCCACATTGGGGCCCAACATAAAAGCAGTGGCATGTAACCACTTGATCTATGACCAAGTGGTTTCAATATATAAATCTAGATACTTAATATAATTAAAAGTCTTATATAAATATTTTATTATATTCATTGTTACCATAAATATTTTTTTTTTACCGCCATTGTTTCTTTAGAAAGTAAATTCAAATAATAATAATAAAAAAAAAAAGAATTATATAATAAACAAAAGATTAGATTAATAGTTTAAGCATATCTCAATAAGTCGACAATTCAACTTATTGAAAGTAAAATTCACAACCCAAAATAAATATTAGTTATTTAATTATTTTAAAATATAGATATTTATCGCTTACAAACATTACGATCTACCAAAAAAATAACAATATAAAAGTTCAAGTGTCTAACCAATGAAATCTTCCACTTGATACTATAGTAACACATAATATTAAACTAAATTTAACAAACTAATCATCCTATAAAAAGGCATAAAGACAAAATGTTGTTATTTATGTAAAATATATAAAAGTGAGGCTTATTTATTGTAATCTATATGACATGCTAAATCAATCAACAAATAATACTCCATATTTTTAACTTAATATTTAAGATTATTTATTTATATATTAATCTAACGAAGACAGTTGAAAATTTCAACACGACATAAACCATCTTTCACTATCATAACTTTAGGCATTAGGGTCATACCATTACCATTACCAATAGCAAAAATAATGTTAGATATTAACCGATACTCTTATGATACACGTCTCTCAATATTCGGCTACCATTGAGGCGATTAAATGCATGTAATGAACCATGTACAAAATTCATTTTCTTTTTATACAAAAGATATGATTAATCGTACGATATGTAGTCAATCCGTGCATCCTACGGGTATTAAGACTAGTATACTTAATATATAGGTTTACTCAAACTGATAATGCACCGACTTCACATTATACTGTTACGTTAGAATAATCAATATTATATTTCAGATTATAATACTTTAGGCCTACCGATTTTATACTATCAACTGTTATATGTGGTAAAAATAACACTGACTTGATTTTTAGGATTACTCTAGATTCTTTATTTACCATTATTATGAAGCAATATAACTTTTCCTGTTTAGAGTTACAGTTATTTCTTAAAGAGCATACTTGATCGATAAACATTGGTACTTGGGGATCATCTTATATACAAGTTATATAACTCCTGGTGGACTTACATGAGCTCCAGAACCAACGCAGATGCTCCTCCACCCCCATTGCATATACCAGCAACCCCCAGCCTTCCATTATTTTGCCTTAATACCTGCAACAGCCAACAATACAAGACGGAAAATATGACAAACTTCATTGAACAAAAAATACATTAAGCAGAACAAAAAATAAATAAAAATCTGAAACTGTGGAACATTTAGCAAATGTGTCCCTATAAAAGCAAACAAAAACTAAGTTCAAAATAACGCAAGCGTACCCCAAGCAAGGTGACCAAAATCCTAGCTCCACTACAACCTAGTGGGTGTCCCAAGGATACAGCTCCACCATGAACGTTAATTTGTTCCTGAAAAGACAAAGTAAAGAGGATTAGAATCCAAAATCACTGATGACTTGCTATAAAAAGAAATGGAAAAAAATCACACAAGACTCACATCAACAATTCCTAGTAGCTTCTGGTTGGCCAAGGCCACAACCTTTAAAGACAAAGAACAAACTCATTAACACTACATAGTACACACCTAAGGCAATCACAAGCATGGATAGAGATACCAATACTTACAGAAAATGCTTCATTTATTTCATAATAATCAATTTGAGAAGCCTTCAAGCCGGCATTTGAAATGGCTTTAGGTATTGCAAGGGCTGGAGCAGTAGTAAACAATTCAGGGGCCTGTCCACCGAATTGTCAGTGTGTCACACAACTTATTTAACCTTAGTTTAGATTTATACCTGGGCAGCATCAGCAAAACCTCTAATTTTAGCAATCACTTGTAATCCAAGCTTTGATGCTGTTTCTCCACTCACTAGCACTAACGCAGCTGCCCCGTCACTGTTCTCACCAGGTTGCATTAGTATAGCATGATTTTCCCACAAACATTTCATTGAGATGACTATCCAACATGTGGATTCGTCATCCATACATGAAGAAATATTTGCAAAATCATGAAGAAAGAAGGTGCGAATACAAACTCAATTAACATACAAGCACAAACAGACAAGCTCAACCGTACCTGAAAATAAGAATCCATGTTTGCACATGAAAAAGAAAAGACAGATGTGCGCTTATGTGTTTGAGAGAAGAGGAAAGCGTACCTTATACTTGAAGCATTGCCTGCAGTAACAGAACCGCCTTTGACCTTGAAACTGGGTCTTAAATTCCTCAACTTTGTAGCATCAAACTACAGATAATACAAAAGTAATAACAGAAAAGATTAATCGGTGTACACACAGATACCTCCAGATGTGAAAAGGATCACAATTTCCTCTAGTGATAAACAACAAGTGTCACATCCACTTGAAGTATGGAAAAAATCTTAATCAAATTATTGCACTAAACTCATATGAACTGTAATTACCTTTGTCAGTGTTTCATCTTTATCAACAACTGTAGGGACCTTTCCTCTTCCCCCAGAGACTTTGACCTGCACATGAAGCACCATGGTCACGTAATTTAAGCAGATGAGCCATCTTGTGAAAGCATAAATATTTACCGGAACTATCTCCCATGCGAAGGCACCATTGTTTTGTGCAGAAATTCCACGATTGAAACTCCTAATAGCATAATTATCCTAGTAAAATGACCAAAAAAGTAAATGAGAAAAAAAGAAAAAAATTTCAGTCAAGGGAAGTAGAAACTTGGATATCAATTAGGGATTAGTGCATGAAAGTGTACTAAATGTTGCTTGGTTTGCTAATCTGTGTATCCAACTCTAAAAACCTCTATCGTGTGTATTAGACTCTTATATTACCACGATTGATGTATCTCACTTGCAACCTCTATTGTGTATTAAACTCTACTGTTCGTTTTGTTATTGTATGTATTCAACTTTGACCATGTTGTTATAGTATGTATCCAACGTTGCCTGTTTTTGCTAATGTGTGTATCTAACTTTAGTCATTTTCATTATTGTGTGTATCCTTTTTTTAACCTAGATGACATGTTACATCAATCATGAAAAAATAAGAGTTACGTACATACAATAGAGGTTTTTAAAGTTGGATACACACAAGAACAAAATGAGTAAAGTTTATTATACACTAAGCCCTATCAATTATTCAAGAGCTCGTGTGAAAGGCAACAAGCAAAGAAGCAGGTGGAATGATATTGTTAGTAATAGTAATTTGAGAGGAAAACAAAAAGATGTTAAAGGGGGAGGGACCTGTACCTGATGTTGTCTGGTTATGTTGTAGGTATCGGCACATAACTCAGCACAGACGCCCATTCCAAAGTCGTTGTAAACATCCCAAAGACCATCTTTGATCATGCCATCAATGATAGAATCATGTCCAAGGCGAGATCCGGTTCTTGAGGAAGTTAGATATTTAGGGGCATTAGACATGCTTTCCATGCCACCAGTGACGACGATATCATTAGCACCAACTTGAATGGTTTGGGCAGCAAGCATTGTTGCTGAGATAGAAATTGAATTGAATTGGATATATAAAATAAGCACAGAAAGTAAAGTAGGGGAAGGTACCTTTGAGACCTGAAGAGCAAACTTTGTTGATAGTAGTGCAAACAACAGAATGAGGAATGCCGGCACCCAACGCAGCCTGCCTGGCAGGAGCTTGACCTAAATTAGCACTCAGAACATTTCCAAAGAAAACTTCTTGTACTAGCTGTGGATCAATATGAGCTCGTTCAAGAGCACCTATACATTAAATTATAGTAATTATTAATTAAAGAGGTATATAAATAATAAAGGGATTAGTGCATGAAAGTGTAATCAACTTTGCTTGGTTTGGTATTGTGTGTATCCGACTCTAAAAACCTCTAATTTGCGTATTAAGCTCTTATTTTTTCACGATTGATGTATCCAACTTGCAACCTCTATTGTGTGTATTAAACTCTATTGTCCTTTTTGTTATTGTAAGTATTCAACTTTGACCATATTGCTATTGTATGTATCCAACTACACCTATTTTTGCTATTATGTGTATCCAACTTTGCTCATTTTTGCTATTATGTGTATATTTTTCTAGGGTTTAGGGTCTCGGAATGTAATGAAGTATACACCAATGTTTATGTTGTGTAATGAACTACTCGGGTGTTCATTGTATGTAATGAACTTTCAAATCCCGGTTATTAGATGTACCCGACCAATCAAAAACTTGCAAACTGACAACGTGACATTGGACGTGGCAGCTTATAAGGTTGCCAAATATGCCCGGGTACATCCAATAACCGGGATTTGAAAGCTCATTACATACAATGAACACTTGATTAGTTTATTACACAACATAAACATTCGTATACCCTAAACCCATTTTTCTAACCTAGAAGACTTGGTACATCAACCGTGAAAAAATATGAGTTGATTGCATACGATAGAGGTTTTTTTAAAGTTGGATACACAACATCAAAACGGGTAAAGTTTAATACATTTTCATGCACTAATCCCAATAATAAAAGGAAACGGAAAGGAATTAGTAAGTAACGTACAGTGTATAGCTAAAGATCCAAGTTGGGTTGCTGAGAAAGATGAAAGAGAACCTAAGAAATCCCCAATTGGGGTTCGTGCAACACCCACTATACAAACATCTGTACCGTATGTTTTGGATGTATTTATGTAACAATTATATTATATACACAAATATAGAACTAGATGAATAAAATAATTGAAGATATAATTATAGAATTGAAGGTTGGTGGTACCTCGAGGGCTAATGATATGATGATGATGATGATGATGATGATGATGATCGGTCTCAGTATTATTATTATTATTATTATTATTATTATTATTATTATTATTAACAAGAGAAGGAGAAGCCATCATATCTATCTATCTATCTGCCAAAATAACGGATGACCCTCCTTTGAAGACAAGACAAGACAAGCCATCATATCATATCTAACTAAGACATGACAAGAATGTAACGGCGACTGAATTTTTTTTTAACTTTCTGTATTTAAAAAACTTAAATTATTTTTTAATTTCATTCCAATGTTACCCGCGCAATGCGGCGGCGGTGACGGCGACGGCGGTGTGGTGGTGGCGGTGATTAGTGGTGATGGCGGGGACTATTGGTAGCGGTGTCGAGTGGTGTAGGTTGATGTTAAATGTAATTGATGTAAAATGTGGTAGTTGAGATATTTTAGAAGATAAGGGTTTAGGGTGTAAATAAGAAGATAAGGGCTTAAGGTGTAAATTAGTTCATTAAGGTTAAATTGGGTAATTTTTTATAACTCTTTCCAAATTAAGGGCAATTGGATCATTTCACATATCTTTTTTTTAACACTTTTCAAAAATAAAAAGGGTTAGAATTTTTATAAAGTAAAATAGATAAAGAGATTCGAAGTCAGGAACGACTGGACGGGGGGCCTCAGTTCGAGACCAGGCCCAAGCAAGATGGATAGGCCCAATTAAGGGTGTGCATTTAGTCCGGGTATATTATTTGAACGTTCTGGTCATTTCCTTGTAATAAATACAGAGTAGAACAATACTCTGTATATGATGGAGTATAAGATAAGCAAAAACAAGAAAGATTGGAAAATCATTTGTCAGGGAAGAAGAATACAAAATAGCGAATAAGTACATGTGAAGTGATAATGGTTTGGAAAATAGAACCACGCAATATTCATACAGCTACTAGACCTTTATTGGAGCAAACGAAATAAATATGTGCATGAACCAAAGACATTCTGATAATCCTCTAGGATAATTTAGGACTAAAAAGTAAAGAAATTTCATGAGATTTATACAAATCATCTGGCGTGCCAAATACATCCGTATCTTCGTATGTAAACTGCCCCATCCTACCAAGGTTTGTTGCACATTCTATAAATATTTCGGAAGACGAATAGTTAGCAGACATTCTTTCTTCATTTAAATTTTTCCAGGTATGCATGATTAACTTCTTTATATGTTCCCTGGCTTTCTCTTCCGACGCACCGGTTTCATGCATGTAGCATTGGATTGATTTCGGAACATCACCTCTCTCAAGCTCGGCCTAATTTAATTAATTAAGCAAAGAAAGATCGAAGACATTACAATATTGATTACTAAGTTATATTATAAAATTGCCTCTTTAAGCACCTCAAACGAAGAAGAAAAGAAAAGTATCTATACCGTGGATGTTCCCAAATCATCAGCAAGACGGAGAATCATAGACGAGTAGTGCACTATGTTCTGCAAGGCCTCTCCTGTAAGATCACTTGAAGTGAAATAGTATATATTTGAGAGTATTGCGGGAAGAGAGATAGTAACACATGAGTTTTTCAAGTATTCATCGAGAGTTGGGGTATATCCACTATGAAACCATTGTGCCTCCAAGAGGTTTGCGTCACAATAATCTGCCCACTGCAATATGTAAAAGTTTAATTTACCCTGATCCCAGACAGTAGAAGTTTAGAAAGAGAAATAATTTAATTATCAGCATTATTTCAAATAAAAGAAAGATACATCACCGCTTTTTTTACATATGGTAAAACAAGGATTTCTTGGTTTGCCAAGGTGTTGTATGCCATCTCATTGATGGTATTGTAGAATCCAAGGAAGCATATCTTCATGTAATCCGGAAGTTCTTCGATGGCATCGGTGTCCCATCTAAACGTACGTACAAGCCATTATTATTGAGATATATATGTCAAAAACATGTCTTAATAAGTAGCATTATATGATGATATTCCTAATTTCCTACTCATGTGCCCAAATCATGTGGGGATTAAGCTAATGAAGGTATTTTACATCATAACCCTTACAAGAAGAGATGATGGGGATCCAATGAGGTTCTGGGACAAAACCCTTTCCCTAATTTCCTACTCATATTGCAAACTTAGCACCTACTATACCTTCTCACAGCGTCAGTGAATTGTTTGAGTTCATCCACAGTACCATAAACATCATAAACATCATCGATGACGTTTACTAAGGAAATAAGCTTTGTGATGTTTCTCCTTAGAACATTAAATGATGGTTGGTAACTTGCACCAACAGCCCACATAAAACTCTCCACCAGCCTGTCCCTAGCGAAGCTGAACTTCTTATGCCAGCCTAAACTATCCCACCACCTACGACACCAAGAATGTAAATTTGTGAGAAATTAAGGTGTACTTGATCTATCTTAGCAACAAGCTAGAAATTGCATTACTGGTTAATTAACGGTTGTATTTTTATATATATATTAGTATCTATGCAATTATTAATACTAGCTAAAAGCATGTAATAAATAAACAATATAATATACCTTGATGAGTACTTTAGATCTTCTTTGTGAATCCCTTGCACAATATTGAAGTCCAATTCAGCAAGCTCTAACAAGGATGGGTTCATGTCATTTTTTCTCCTGTATGCTTCTATAAACCATATTGCTTCAAATCTTTGAGGCCTCCAAAGCAATGGAAGTTCCAAGGCATGACTTATTAACATCGACATACTATGTTTACCAATATTGATGTCATCCTCTAACTTCTTTTCGAGACATTGGATTGTGAACTCTCTCATTTCATCCAATAGATTTTCATCAACAACCGCAAAAAAAGAAGCCTCGTACAGGTTAAGAACCCCAACAATGTCATCGCGTACATGGACTTTGATGTTTCCCGTCTCATCCTTAATGTCCTCAAATATTTCTTCAGAATAATTAAAAACAACCATTAATAATAATAATCAAATATATATATGTACAAGACATGCATCTATCAATTGCGTTCTTTCTTTATTTGGTTTGCAGCAGTGGCTTAGTTATATATGAAGTTTAATTAGAGATGAAAAAAAGACAGAAAGGATGTAATAAACAAGTGTTAGCTACTACCTTGAGGGATATGATAGCCATGTTGTCTTAAGAGTCTAAAGCCCAGGGCTTTAAGGTTCAAATCTAATTTATTCCAGTTAACATGAGCTTCAAAATAACACATGTACACCATTTTCAATACATTGCTTATTTCATCTTTGAAGTGATAAGATATCCCAAGTCTCTGCAAATCATCTACTAATTCAAGTGTACTCAAGGTGTCCTCCAATGCATTGCATTCCGATATCATTGTCTTCACTAGTTCTTTTAAACCATGTGATTTTGTCTCGTATTTTTCTCCCTATATATATATATGAACACGTACAAAAGAGTTAAAAACCTTTGACACAAGGACACAGTTTTTTTAAATATGTTATGGAAAGAGTAATGGCATACCAAATAGTTGTTAGTCAGTGACTGGAGAAAATCATACGACCACAACGAAGGGGGATAGTTTGCCGATCGTCTAAAAACGGATGTATCAGTAGTTACAGCCATGGTTGTTGGGTTTGTTGAATATAATTGTTTTTGAATCCCTTTTATATTTCGTCTGCCTCTTTCATGGGAAGGGCGAGCAAAGCCAATACCCGGAAATGAACTGCAGATTGAAGCCATTGAAGATCTAAGTAGATGTTAGTACAAGAGGATATATGGCTTAATTGGTGTAAAGCATAAAGATTTCGTGAATCACGGTGAACCTTTTGTATGTGTGTGTATGTGTATGAAGAATAGAGAGAATAAGATAAATAGGTTGTTGTATTAATGTGTTAAAAGGTTACAATGTGAATAGGGTTGAGGGGTATTTATACAATGTTTAAGTTTCACTATTGGCCCCTCAACCTATTACATTTGATTACAAAAGAAACAAAACATTCACTATTAAATCTAATTCTAACAATTGGTGGTATATATAATACTAGTTTTAGGTCCCGTCCGATGAGCGGGTAGTTTCAACATATCGTTATAAAAATAATTTAACAAATAACAACAGTATAAAATAAAAAATAGATTAAACTTATTTTATTTGAAAAACATTATCATTTATAACATCACTACAACTCGATATAAAAGATCCTTATGATCAAATATAACTATGAAAGTTGTATTTTCTTGCATAAATGCATGCAAAATCTTTCACATTTTGTTAATTTTATGTGTCATTTTACACTTATTATCAAACAGTAAATGAGT
>JAOEHQ010026087.1:0-13832 GCA_025447715.1 Asclepias incarnata
ATTTATTTATTATACAACAAATATTAAAAAATTGGTATGTGAGGGGTTCTATACCTAGCTTGGGTACATGACAACCATACATTCACTTTTCCATATATATATATATATATATATAAGAAAAGGTTCATGTGAGAACCATTTGAATTAAAAGAACCATGAGAACCTTTAAATTATAACTTAATAACTTGATATGTTCATATGTGAATGGTATATGTGAACAAATTCGTTCTCATATGAACAGATCAAGTTATACATAATTTTACATGTTTTTAACAATTTTTTTTGTTCTCATACGAACCTTTATTATGTTTACACATGTGAATGAAGTTATTCACATATGATCTAATACATAATTTTAAAGTTCTCACGGTTATCGTAAATAAAAAAGTTCTCACAAGAACCTTGTCATATATATATATATATAGGCCTTTCCTTATTTTCAAAATCCTTTTTTTTTCAAGAACCGTGAGAACTCCTAAATTATGTATTAGATCACATGTTTTTAAAATTCATTCACATGTGAAACGTCATAAAATTTCATGTTGTAGAAGAATATTTTTTTCAAAACCTTATATATAGCCATATATATATGGCCTTTCCTTATTTTCAAAACCTTTTTTTTTTGTAAGAACCGTGAGAACTCCAAAATTATGTATTAAATCACATGTTTTTAAAGATCATTCACATGTGAAACGTTATAAAATTTCATGTTGTAAAAGAATTTTTTTTTCAAAACCTTATATGTAGCCATTTGTTCACATGTGAACGGAAATGCGAACAAATTCATTCATAAGTGAACAAAGGCTATTTTGAAGGTTTTGAAAAAAAAAATCTTCTACAATATGAACTTTTATAACATTTCACATGTGAATGAGCTTTTAAAAACATGTAATCTAATACATAATTTAAGAGTTCTCATGGTTCTTGCAAAAAACAGATTATGTAAATAAAGGGCCCCTATATATACGTATATATATAAGGGAAGTTTCTTGTGAGAACCTTTTTATTTATGAGAACCGTGAGAACTTTAAAATTATGTATTAGATCACATGTGAATGACTTTATTCACATGTAAAACATAATAAAAGTTCATATGAAACCAAAAAAAAAATGTTAAAAACATATAAAATTACGTATAAATTGATTTGTTCATATGTGACTGAATTTGTTTACATTTACCATTCACATATAAACTACCCTTATTAATTATAAAAGATTCTCATGGTTTTCCAAAATAAATGGTTCACACATGAACCTTTTCTTATATATATATATTAGAGAGAAGTGCATAAATGGTCCATGTGGTTTGCCAAAAAATCAAGTTTCGTCCCTAAAACTTCAAAACCTCACTTGTAGTCCTTAAAATGATGTAAATGTTCACGTTTGGTCCTAAATTTTGACGGACGTTAACTGGCATCCGTTAACCCCCACACGTGACTTAAACGTGAGGGTATTTTCGTACTTTCCATTATACCCTTTCTCTGTGTATCGTTTTCATCCCTATAACCTGCAAATCGTTTGAATCAATTCATCTATATGTATATCCAACCACCCCCTACTCTCACCACACCCCACCCCATCTATACATTATTCCTTTTTTTTTTTTTCACTCATTCATACTTACACACAATCTATCTCTACTTATCTCTCTCAAAAATATCCCAAATCAGAAATCAATGATCCAAATCCTAATCCTAATCCTAATCATCCAGCCATTGATCTACTTGTTGTTAACGATGATCATCACAAAGAATGATACGTATATGTATAGATATAGATGGTGACCGGATAATCACCGCCACACCACTTAATTTTCTCCTCCGCCGCCACAGTAGCCGCCATAATCACCGCCACACCACTCCCATCACTAGCCGAAGAATTCGAAAAGGCCCAGCTGTTCGATTTCGACTTAACTCTCCCAATAATCGCAGCCGAATTCCTTTTCTTGATGTTCACACTAGACAAACTATACTACTCACCACTAGGCAACTTCATGGACAAGAGAGATGCAGAAATCAAAGAAAAACTGTCCAGCGTCAAAGACACATCAGCGGAAGTTAAACAACTGGAGGAACAAGCGGCGGCGATAATGCGAGCCGCAAGAGCGGAAATTGCGGTGGCATTGAATAAGATGAAAAAAGAAACGGCGGTGGAAGTGGATGCAAAATTAGTGGAAGGAAGGAAGAAAGTTGAAGCGGAGTTGCAAGAAGCGCTTGCCAGTTTGGAGAAACAAAAAGAGGACACTATTAAATCGCTTGATTCGCAGATTGCTGCCCTTAGTCAGGAAATTGTTAACAAGGTCCTTCCTGCTGTTAAATAATTATAAGTGTTTTTATACATATTTGATTGATGATTGATGGTTACACAAACTTGTTTATAATTTGGAGGTTTCGGATCTCAAGTTTGGTTTTGGATCCGGGTTGGATTTGTAATGATCTCAATCTCAATGATAAATATAATATTATTGTTATGTTTTAGTGTATTTGATGTTGTAATTGTTGTGTTATGGAATTCATGTGTGTCTAGTGTTACGAGAAATTAGTATAATGATCTTAATTTCATTACCTCATCAAACGCCTTCAACTCCCTCCCTTAGTCATAGGAGCAAGCCACGGGGGTTTCTTTCTGCGTAGGTTATGTAATATGCGAGGACTCGTAGTAAGCAATTTCATCGTAGTCTCGTCTTCCATCTTTGGAGTGTCATGTCCATCGCGCCACATCCATCCTTACACAACAGATTATTTGCTCAAGGGTGTGTTTTAGTGAACTCAAGCTAGATATAGGATATAATCATCAACTCCAACTTGCTCTAGCGAGTAAACAAAGGAATGTGTTTCATTTACATCAGACTCTAAGGCCTTCCGTAGCAGCAAACACTAGAACACCCTATTCTTCTAGCCACATCAGCGCCATATCAGCTTTTCTCTCTCCTAGAACACCCCCCATCGTACTAAGCCCTATTCTTCACCACATCCTCAAATATTTTATTATTATACCCACACACACACATATATATATACCCCACACACATAACAAAAAAAAAACAAAAAAAACAAAAAGCTGCGTCTAAAAATGAAACAAAGCTTTGGACGCCGGCCACTAGACGCGTTCTCGTAGTGGCGTCTTGGAGTATGTAGGCGTCGGGTGTATTACTACACACGGCCTAAGAAATACCGTCTTGTATTCAGTTAGACTTGATTGAGGCATGAAAATGGAATTAGTGATAGTCATGAACATATAAAGGAATAGGAATGTGTATTCTCACAACGAAATCTAGTCGATGAAATTTGAAATTTTGTTGAAATTGTTTAAATTCATTTCTAACTTCCATTGTCCATAAATTCCTATAGTAGTTTTTTGTTTGTTTCGGTTGGGTATAAAGTATATACCCAAGTCTCCGTTAAGCCAAGTTAGGCTAATATGTTGGCTCTGTATAAGTTAGGCCAAATCGATCGTAGCAGTACGCCCTCTCAACCTCATTAAACACCTTATTGTGTTTCCCAGTTTTAACCAAGGACATGATCAACAATAAAAAGTCATCCAATGGATTATAAGAAGTTGAGAGAAGGTTACATGAGTTTACAATGAAAGAATGATTAGGAATAAATTGCTTGATTTTTAGTCATTTCACTATACTTTATCAACAATCATTCTTTAGGAATCAAGCAATTTACTCCTAATCATTCTTTCATTGTAAAAGCAAGAGATAGTTATTAAATCTAAACCCTCAAAACATGCCCCGACATGGACTTTAAAATTACAATGTCCACACATACAAAGTCAAAAAATCAACTGCATATTTTTGTCTACCATAATAATTTCAAGAATTTCATTTCTTTTAATAAGTGGTGTATGTTTTTTCTTTTTTGAATGGCAAAAGTATATATTAAAAAATATACAGGTCACGAGCAATGAATTAAAGACCAAAAATACAAGAAAATCCATTTATACAACAACTAAACAACCTAGTATCTACATGAGACTTAAACTGCAAGGACAACAAAAGAGGTAGAAAAAACTCACACCGATTACAGGTAGCTCGATGTATGAGAAAAACCCCCACCAATAGGGGTCAAGCTACCGGTTTTCACTCCATGGTGTTTTTGATGCAATCCCGAATAAGTTTCGGGTTAAGAAATGATCCTCACTATCTGGCTAAGACAAGATCCAATCATAAAGAAAATAAAAAACAAAACTAAGTTGCCAACCAAGCAACTAGAATCCACTCGACAGTAAGAAGAGGAAGTAACACTTCCATCAAACCAACAATCCTGAACATGACAGAATGTCAACAGAACGAAATCTGACAATACCAACACCACAAAGTTAAACAAATAGCAAAGGATTTTTGAGCCATTCGTCCCACCGGATGTTACTCTTCTTGTTTCTATGATAATACCAATGAAACGAGATGTTAATGATGGAATCCTTTAGCCCGAGATCCCTTTTTTTTTCTCTTCGCAAAACACTCTCTCATTCCGAAATCTTCATATGTCCCACTAGGTGGTATAAATGATAGTTTTAATAATCTTGACAGCGGGCTTATTAAACCAGAAGACAAATCAAAGGTCCATAACTTAAATTTTGTATACCTATCATTTTGTCTATAAATATAAGGCACATTGTATACCTATCATTTTGTTTGAATCTTTTTTTCTTTTTTATAGGGAAAAACTTAATTGCACCAACCATGGTTGCAACAAAGACAAATCAAAGGTCCATAACTTAAATTTTGTAATTTGGGTCCATAAGCTTTCTTAGATATACACATTCAGTCCTTGAGGGGATATCAGTCGTACTGCAACATTACGCAATCTTAGGTATTGCACCTCTTACATACCGGGGATTTAATATGCACATTTAATAAACTTCAGGGGCAAAATAGAAACTTTCTTTTTAACAAATCTGCGTTACGGATCATTTCTCCTTTCTTTATTTTAAAATGTGTTGCCATTCATCTTGATCTTTAAGAGCCAACACTGACTACAAGCAAAGAGAGTAAATATTACTTCAATAGAAGCTCAACCGGCCAACTGTTTGATAAAATGCTGCAACAAAAGCTTCTCATACATTTTGCAGTTTTTGATAAATAATGGTCCGTCATTATAGATTCTTAGTCCATTGGCATGACACTAAATATCAACTTGTTTTACTTCACTGTCATTATGTGTTTATCAACATCTATGACCAAAAAGTTATGGAAAGCAACCCTTATAATAATTTTTCTATATTATATGATCTTTAACTCTAAAAGAAACCACTTTGAGTCTATGATTATGACCCCCCAAAATTATTATAATCTTGTATTTTACTATCTTCCCTGGCCGGCAATCCTTATTATTTGTCAAATTGTCTTCATTTACGCTTTATTCCAATTTTTAAATATCAATGGTTGCAGCACCACAGCTCTTCCCAGGGACCCTCCATTTACTCATTTTAAGCCTTTTTTCATGTAGAATGAATTAGTTAAGTGTTTGTCTACTGGCATTTACACGTTAGCAACTATTTTTTCGTTAACTGACTTGAGTTACATGCCATATGATGTAGCTTGTGTTAAATTCTTTGGCACATATGGTGTATTTTTGTTGGCTGGTCCATCTGTGTAAACAACATCCTTCATGTCTGTCATCAATATCATGCTTGACTAGTCATGATCGAGATCTTTTGATAGTTGCCAAGATATATTTAATTTTATATTTCGTCGAAAATATGTACTTTTTTTACTATATTTTCTAGAAAGATAATGACATGCTTATACTAATCTATGCTTTTGTAAATGTGTTTGATGTTACATAATAGGAGTTCCCAATGTTGTATGCTGAAATTGCAAATGATAGCCCAAGTACTATAGTTTAACAAAGTCGATAACTAACAGTGATCAGAGGAAATGAAAAAAATTAGGTTAATACCATTTAATACAAAATTTAGAAATATGTACTATGCACATCACTTTATTTACGTAGATTCGCTAATGACTTCAAGCTCGGGGATTGAAATAGATTGATATAGTTTAGCCGAAAAAAGCAAAAAGAAATTCTTAGAGGACTAAAAAACTTGTAGTTTATATCTAAAGAATTATGATGCATATAAAGAAAAGAATCAAGATTATAGTCAAGATTTGGATTAAGATTCACACCTCTTAATTTCATTTTCCTTGATTCCCTGTTTGCCACTTGCTGTTTATAAAGAAATATGATGATGATGATGATGTGGACATGACCAAGTAAAACACTTGTTTGTCCGTGTGTGTTTGTATACATGACTTTGATGTTCACACAATTGTACCTTGTGCATTAAACATTAGACTTCAAATATGCAATATGTATAGATGAAGTAAAAAGGTCTTAGTGTATATAACAGCTTTTTGATGAGTTAGAAATCAAAAGTTGAAGCTTCATAAGCTTAATTATGGGGATTCTGAGCTTCTGTTTCTTAATTTTGTCCATTCATAAACTTGCTGATGCTCAAACGACCACCGAACCCAGTGAAGGTCTGTGTATGTAAAGTCTTTTGGTTGGTAAATTGACTTATTAGCACACTGTTTGATCTTTTTTTCTTTGTCTTGATAGTGGCTGCTATCAACAAGCTGATAGATTACTGGGGGTTGAGTTCAAAGGTGAATTTGACCACTGACCCGTGCACACCAGGTGCGGCGTGGGCTGCAGAGACTGCAAACCCACGAATTGTTTGTGACTGTCCGGCTAATATCTGCCATATAACTCACCTGTCAGTTCTTCATGTTCATATTTATTTAAAAAGCGCATTCACTAATGAAAGATTAATATTTTTAGCTCTAATGCAGGAAGATATATGCTCTGGACATTTCTGGTGAGCTGCCACAAGAACTTTTTCAACTGACCGAGCTTATGGACTTGTGAGAAAGCGATAATCATTTATGTTAAGTTTTAAGTTGAAAAGCCATATGGATTTTGTTAAACATTTGACAATTGACACCATCATTATTTCCAATGTAGTTATCAACTGTTCTCATGAAAACAAAGAATTCATACCGTTTCAACGTTAAATACGACTTTACTTGACCTCAAAAGCCAGATCATGTAACTCAAATTCAACTTCATTATTTAATTGGCTGCAGGAACCTCGGGCAGAACATACTAAGTGGCCCTATCCCTTCAGGAATCGGAAACTTATTCAAAATGCAATATTTGTTAGTACATCTCAGTCCCATCCTAAACTTATTAATGTTGTGAAATAAGCATATAACTTAACATTACAGGATTGTTGATTATTATCAGGAGTCTTGGCATTAATAATTTTACTGGTCTTGTGCCTGTGGACCTTGGCAACCTTACCAAGTTGAAATCTCTGTTAGTAAATATCCTTAATTATTTGTCACGTTCTTTCATTTATTCTTATATATTACTTTTCATACTAATAATGATTTTTTTTACTATCATTCAGAAGCTTTAGCTCCAACAATTTCAACGGACCCTTGCCTCTTGACTTAGGAAAGTTGACCTCTTTAGAGCAACTGTAAATATATCTTATTAGCTACACCTTTCACTTTTTCTTCATCTTTTTCAAGGGATGTATTCGTCTATATATCTTAAATTTTGATACAATATGCTGCTCATAAACCAGGTACATAGACAGCAGTGGAGTGAGTGGCCCGTTACCTCGAGAATTATCAAACTTGAAATCCCTTCACACTTTGTAATTCAGTGCTTCCTTAAACATATGTTAATCTTCTGGTATGAAAAACTTTCATATATTAAACATTTTTTTTGCTTCACCAGGTGGGCGTCAGACAATGCTTTTACTGGAAAGCTTCCAGAGTTTTTAGGAACTTTTACGAATCTAACAACGCTGTATGTATAATCGCCTGTCATTTCTTTTGGTTAGAGGTGGCAAAATGGGCTGGGTGCGGAGGACAGGCTGTGTAATGGATTAGAACAGGTTCCGGTCAAAATGATCTTTTTAAATGCCTGCAAAAATTGGTCAGGTCATTTTGATTTAACTGTTATTTAATAAAATTATTTAGGCAGCTTATGCATTTAGAAATATTTTGCATGACTTTCGACCTGTCTGTCCCGTTATCATTTTAGCCAAGTTTGTATTGCATGTTTGACACTATAAGATAAAATACAAACCAAATCAAGCCATTTAGGCAAATCGGTCAATACTGCCACCTCTAGTATTGGTTATGAAGAACCAACTCACTTAGGTGGGTTGGCCACCATGACGCCATTGAGGGCCTGTTGCCTTGAGGGACGCAAGTTCGATTCTTGCCAAAGGCAAGACCGAGAATGGTAGCTAACCATCGATGCAAAAAACTCAGCATGGGGGTTTCACAGGTACCAATGCGGTACATGGGATCAAGGAGTTCCCATCGATCTACCTTTTTTTTAGTATTGGTTATGAAGTTTCAGTTTCCTGGTAATAAATTCTCGCTTGTGTTCTTCAGGAGACTTGAAGGAACAGCTCTTGAAGGCCCAATTCCCAGCAGTTATGCTGCTTTAACTAAACTAGAAGACCTGTAAGATTGTTTTTAACAATTTTGTAACACTCAGAAATTTTAAAGGATTAATCTGCTTGCAAGTGAATTAATACAATCTATTATTTTTGTTTTTTTGTTGTATAGGAGAATTGGTGATCTTAGTGGTGGAGATTCGACACTTGATTTTCTGGTTAACTTGTCAAGCCTTTCGATTCTGTATGACAGTTTTCTTGTTTATGTTTGTTTTTTGTTATTACTTTTATGTTAAGGAGTTATTCCTTCTTTGAACCACCATATTTGGCTTTTCAATGCAGAAAGCCACTCATTCTTGAAAAAAGTAGTGTTTTTTTTTTCTTTTTTGCAAGAACGGTGGTTTGTTTAGCAATAAAAAGCTAATTACGTTGTTTGTTATAAAGTGGATAACTCCTAAGAGTAAGTTATTTCTATTTTGGGAATAATTAATGTAACTTGAATATTCTCTGTAGTTCATTGAGAAGCTCTCTAGTAACCGGCGAAATTCCGTCACAAATTGGCACCTTTGCTAATTTACAAACTCTGTAAGTTTCCTTCTATACATACCATGTTTCTGTTTGTACCGTATGCCAAATGTTATGCATGTGATTGGACTAGAGGAAGCAAAATGGGTGGGTTGGGCATGTTAGGTGACAGGTTAAAACAAATTATTTTTGATGGATGTTTTGTCTGGCTATCTTGTCCAGAAGCAATAATTTTGTCCAAAGTTATAAATAAAGCATGTCAAATATGATTAGAAAAATGGTATCATACATTTCGGCAAGATAGCCAGACAAAACATCCATAAATAAAGCATGTCCAGATTATTTGTGATCTTTTGAATAAAATGGTTTTAGGGGTGTTAAGGATTAAAAATACATTTCGGCGACACACAACCCAATTAACTCGTTTCTTTTTAAGCTGATTGTATATTATACTTGTTTGAGTTGTTAGAGATAAAACATAACTCAAATCAACCCATTAATAACGAAATTATCAAAATTTTCAATCTCTGGGTACTATCATAATCTTATAATTCTTCTCTTAAGTTCTTGATCATGAAAATATATTGAAGGGATTTGAGCTTCAACAAATTAACTGGTGGCATACCGGAATCTTTCCAATACTCACAATCGTTGCATTTCTTGTAAGTCTGTCAATCTTTTTCACATCAAAACGTCACAATCAGTTGTTTGAACACTCATCATTTATGAATTTTCAGGTATCTTGGAAGCAATAGCTTAAATGGGGAGATCCCATCCAATATCATAACTCCACAGCTTCGGGCATTGTAAGTTTTTAAATAACATCTTCAGTCACCTCTTTCTTTTCTTCCATATATTTATTCTATTCATGATCTTGCAACAGAGATGTCTCCTTCAATTCTATCACTGGAAATTTGCCTACTAATTTTGCCAAAATTGGACGATCATTGTGAGTTGAATAATACTATAGTTTTTTACTCATTTGAATTATTGAAAAGAGGCATGTGTAATAATATTTATACAGAAATGTTGTAGGAACTTTGGTGAATGGAGATGGCTTACTAGATAGGTAAACCACATCCTACCATATACCGTATGATCCCATTTTCTTGGGATTTCTTATATAGATAGACTAACTTTTTAGCATACAGGAAGGCGTCCGAGATCTCACGTTGCCTGATAAGTAATAGCAAGTGTACAGAAAAGCTTCCGTTTAGTAAGTTCTCTTTAGCATCGTTTATTGCGAATCCTGTGAAGTACTCCTTTGAGCAATGTTTGATCTGCAAGGTTAAAGACTTAGAGGGACCAAGAGTCAACATCAAATTTGTCATGCATTTCCCTATAGCTTCAACCCTTTTAATTTTATACTCATACTAATTGTTATAAAGTTTAACTTGAATGTTGAAAGGCCATATGAAATCTTAAGCCGTATATGTCAATTTTGATGTTGAAAATCAGTTTGTTTGACTTCAACACTTTGAGTTTACTTCGTAGGTTCTTTTGCTGTCAAGTGTGGTGGTTTGAACAAAGTATCCACATATGGTGTTAAATTTGATGATGATTCAGAAACCCTCGGGGCTTCATCTGTCTATACAAGCTCAAATAATAACTGGGCAGTAAGCAACATTGGGAGTTTCATATCAAACCCAAATGGGCCCCAATATACAACAGAGACAGCTTCTCAGATAACAGGTACTTTAGACTCTGAGTTATATAAAACTGCAAGAATCTCGCCAAACTCGTTAAGGTATTACGGGCTGGGCTTGAGAAATGGAAGGTACAATGTTGAACTCCATTTTTCTGAAATACAAATGGATGATTCTGAGTCATGGAAAGGACTTGGAAAACGCTTATTCGACATTTATATCCAGGTACATAATTTATCCTATAAACTAGAAGTGGCAAAAATGGATGGGTTGAGTAACAAGTCATAATGTGTTTGGGTCAAAAACAGGTACTTTAAGTACAGGTCAAAATAGACTGGGTCGACACAAAACAAATTTTGTCCAAAATTATTAAACTCTATTATTACATAAACTAGGTAATTCTAATAATAATCTGTTCTTTTATTAAATTGATTGAGGATATTTAATGCCTTAAAAACATACTTTGGGCGATCTTTGACAAATTTGACTCGTTTCTTCTAGCTATTTTTCCCCCATTTGACCTGTTAAGATAAAAATGATTCGAAGTTATTCATATGGATTGAAATTGTCTCATCTGGTTTAAAGTTAAAATTTTCAACGGGTTAAATACAGATGCATGTGTCTGTATCCATATCCTTATCCGAGTGTATCAGATGTGAATACGGGAATGGATATAGCCTCTCTTTTTTTATGGATTACAGATCTCGATCAGATATTATTTACATGTCTAGATTTTTGATAAAAATGGGACACATATTGGATCAAATTTCAATAGGGTGAAAGAGTTGCCGAAGATTTCAACATAAAGAATGAAGCACGTGGATCAAAAAAAGCGTTGGTTAAATTGTTTGAAGCTAATGTAACAAATACAATCATGGACATACATATGAGGTGGGCTGGGAAAGGTACTTGCTGCATTCCGGTTCAAAGCACATTTGGTCCGTTGGTCTCAGCAATTCATGTTTCTGAAGGTTAGTTTTCTCAAATTCATAGTTTATGTGAAATATATGTTAATCTGATTAAAAAACATAGCCTGGGGCATCAAAAACCCAGTTTGATAGCCCCCTTCAATGTTTTCATAAAATGCTCAAATTAGAAGTTTAAGTTGCAGCCCTCGACTTATGAATAGGTCGATTTGGGGTGTGTTGTCATCTTAAACACAAAAAATTAAATAGCCTAAAATGAGACGATCAAACGGGTCAAAAGCCTGTCCAAAGTGTAATTTTACTATACAAAACTATATTCAACATCCTAGATTATTACCTGAAATAATACAATTTTGTAACAATAATTGATAGAATTTTTTTTTTATATTTAGTTAACCCACTCGTTTCAATTCATACAAAAAATGACTTGTTTTTACCAGAAACCATAACATGTTTGGCATCATACCATCCATAATTTCAAATGTAGTTTCTTACAAATATAATCATGTTTCAATTTTCTAGTATCTACTCGTTCAAGTTCTTCAAATGATAACAAGAAACGAGTAGGAAGACTTGTTGGAATAACGCTTGGAGGTGTAGCCGTGATTATCATAACGACGTCTGTTTTTTACTTATGGTGGGTAAGAAAGACACCAGATCATGTACGCATCAATACCGATTCCCCCAAGAAAGGCCTAACTTCCGTCTAGGTTGTTTACGGCCTAGTCGTTTGTAACCTTTCTTCCTTCAATCGTATGTCTCCTTTAGAAATTAGACATGATGGCCAACCTTACGTCTTTTGTAGTAATATGGAATTCGTGTAATTTGTGTATACGTGCTTGGCTACTTTACTTCAATAAATTTATGGCCTTGGATCGTGTCTATTTCCATCTAGTCAATAAGATTGTAAATAGCCTTGATCTTGTTACATGTCTTGTTAGTTATATATTCCTTTTATGTCGAATTAACTTACATACTTTTGATAAGAATTCAAATGTATTAGTTAATGATTATAAACGCATTTCATCTTTACGAAGAAATGAATGTTTAAACTTAGAACATGCAAATATCTATTGTCAATCTATATCTATACTACAAAATAAAGCATTTGAGTTATTAAATTTTTTTAAGAACAAGACTAATACTATAATGCTTTTGCTAATAATTAAAATAATTTTGGTCAATTATTTTTTATCATTAAATACTTCACCAATAAATAGAAAACATAATTTAAATATATTCGTGTGTCTGATAATCCAAAGTCAGCGGTCAGTGAAGCCGGCTTCTGGTGGCCGGCGCCACCATTGTTCCTGACAATTAAATGTCTAAATTTTTACTGACACTTAAAATTCAATCATTTAATAGAAACAATATGCATCATGCATTATTCATTTAGAACTAAAGGGGTACCAGCGCAATGCAGCAGCGGTGACGGTGTGATGGTGGTGACGACTGGTGGCGGTGGCGGTGCTGAGTAGAGGTGTTCATATTGCGGTCCAAACCGAGAAAACCGAAGAACTGAACCGACATTGGACCGAAACCGAATAGAACCGAAGAAACCGGTCCGGTCCTCGGTTCTATAAAATCATCCAATTCGGGTCTCGGTCCGGTCCGGTCCGTGTATAAACCCAAAAAATGCATGTTTGGAACCGAACCGAGAAACTGATATAAGTTTCTTCAAGTGGGATTCTTAGATTCCTAGTATCCTATTACATATTGCGTATCAATTCTTAGACATGCATATCACAGGGCTTACTGCCACGTACACGCTCATTCATACATTATGTTAATATGAGTATACAGATTTGATTACATCTTTAATGGAATTGATTTACTCCTACACATGTAACACATCTAACTGCACATCTATCTCTTTTAATTTTGGACCGTGAGCACCTCTTTAATGGAATCTTGCGTAAATTTTAGTATATAAAAGTCCAAATACGAGTATTTGATTAAAAAACTCATGTAATGACCTCATATGAAGAAGACATAAAGTATGTGAATAATTTAATATACATTGTTCCTTCCTTCCTCGTATTAACAAATAGTTGTGATGTACTCGGTCTCGGTCCAACACTTTAAACCTGAAAACTGACCACGACCCAAACATGAACCGAACCGAGTTAGTTGGTTCGGTTCTCGGTCCTATATTTTCCCATAATCGGTTTTCGGTCCGGTCCTGAGTTGGTCCGGTTCGGTCCTGTTCTTGGACCGTGAACACCCCTTATGGGTTATATGTGGGAGGTTTATGGGCGTTGTTATGCGTATAAAGTAGAATTGAGCATGTTGTGTCACAGTGGTT
>JAOEHQ010026098.1:0-13830 GCA_025447715.1 Asclepias incarnata
ATGCTATTTAATTTAAGCTTCCAATGCATGAATTTCGATGTATAATAAGTCTATGTTGAAACCCGCCGCAACGCGCGGGGTAAAATTCTAGTTAAATAACATAACCTATCTATTAGATAAATAAACTAATAATAAAAAGTTACATCTTTGGTCCCTAAAGAACACCCAAAACCAGCCCCACCCCCTCCTTGTAATCCTAACCCTTGCTTATAAATAATAAATAATCCTAACCTAAATACAATTAAGGACTAATTGTTACAAAAGGTCATGTACTCGTTCAAATATATCTATCTAACTACTGAATTTCCCCCTATAACGTGGGGTATATCGTGACAAATCCCATATAATGTAAGGACTAAAAAAAACTATCCGGTTTTAAAAATCTATGCGACATGCTATGTAAGCGGGTATTGTGTGTGTTATCATTTTATCATGGCACGTCGACTCCAACTGGTGTTTCTTCCACGTCAGCAAAAATGGGTTAACAACAACTGCAACTTATTACCCAAATTCATATATAATTTCCCTCAAATTCATTCATTCATTTTTAATTTTATAAGTACCATTCTAGTATCACCACTACCACGTGAATACCTAGATCCACCTTTACCAACACCATAGATATAAATTTGTAAGTCAAATTATACAACTAAAAAATGAGACCAAATAGACCAAATCAACATAAAATTAAACAACAAACGTAAAGGAAAAAAATTTGCGATGATATGTAAGAACGCAAATAATCCATAAAGTCGTACAAAAGATTTGATCCAGACATAAGCCGAAACCTAAAATGAGATATGTTCAAACTAAGAATACGAACATTTATGAAGAGTTAGGTTTATGTGATAAGTAGAGAAGTATCTTCATTCATTGACATTTCAATTTGTTGAGTTTTTTTTCTTCTTATTTTGCATTGTGATAATTCAAATCATCAAACTCCTTGTCATACAAATCGTTAATGACAATTACATCTACACGTTTCAATTTGTTGAGGTTTTATTCTCTTTTTTGTGTTTTGATTTGTGTAACATCTTGAAAATGAAGTAAATAATTAGACACATTATATATGTATCGTCATAATGATTTGAAAGGAACTATACCTTGGTTGATGCCAATCTTTTTTCATGAAAGCATCCGATTTATTGGTTGAAAACATAGCATCAATTACGATGGTTGAAGACATATCATTTGATTTGTTGGTTGAAGACATAGCATTTTCAAATTAAGTATATATTTTGATGAGACTTATGATTTAATAAATTAAGTTATACAAATGAATATGACATGTATGTCATTAGATAGTGATATATTTGTGAAAAAAATGGAGGTAAAGTTCATTTGATTTTTAAATTTTATTAATTATCTCAATTACTTTCGTATACGTTAACGTGCATATGAAAGATCTCATAATTATCTCAAAAACTTGTTATGGAAACATGCATTAAAACTTGACGGTCTTTCATGCATCTGGACGTATATCTAACCTACTATACATGCATACTTTTTATGAAAAAAAGGGAGGTAAAATTTCATTTGAAAATTTTAAATTCTATTAAATTATCTCAATTACTTTCGTATACGTTAACGTGCATATGAAAGATCTCATAATTATCTCAAAAGCTTGTTATGGAAACATGCATTTAAACTTGACGGTGTTTCATGCACCTGAACGTATATCTAACCTACTATACATGCATACTTTTTTTTTTATAACTATAATTGATTAATAAACTTTCACAAATTAATGGTTGTCTATTGAGATTAACTTCATTTCATCTCCCACATGTTATTAAACCTTCAACTAACTTTTTGATTTTAAAGGCTAATTTATACGGCTAAGATTGACTATATTTTTCAATCTAAAGGTCATAAATTAATTATAAAACTAACTCACCATCAACAATATCTATACTTCTTTATAAAGCATCTACCCCCCTTTTTCTTAATTTCAGATCTTGAAATACATAGATTGTCCTTCATCCTTATTCATTATTTTAAACATCTCTACTTGATATACCTATAATACCCCTATTAATTTATTAATTACACTTTCCTTATTCGTTTAGTCAAACTCCCTTCTTATACAATTACCTTATTTACTTATCAATTTTATTTATTATAACTTATAATTTATAATTAAGAAAATTAATAATAAATTTTTTTAATTTATCGGAACATTATCTTCTATACTTTGTGCGGATAATATTTAATCATTTTATTACACAAAAGAACGTTGTCACGACACCTCACACGCTGTATATTTTCACCGCTGCATCGCGCGGGCATCCATCTAGTTTATATATAATTTGCATAATCAAAACCTAGACATTAATAATACCAAACACAACCTATATTTTAAGTTTTTCACCGTAGCAACCCTTGAATTAACATTAACATGCCGTATTAAAATTAAAATAAAAAATAAAAAATCCATATATTATAATTTAGGATGGAAAGGCACCGCCGTCAATAGAAAACCCTAATACATCCCTAACCCTCCAAGCCTCCCCTATATATACCCATATTCTGTTCTTCATTTTCATATCCCATCAAAAACCCTTAATCCCCACCACCCTCTTCCGCATCTATCTTCTTTTTTATTAGTTGTCAGTATATATATATATATAAATAATATTTTATTTTATTTTATTATTTATTATATACAGTGAATGAGGGAAGAAAACTTTTATTCAATGATGATAAATCTTAAGGCTTGTTTCTCATAGACATTCGCAGTGGCCGCCTAAGTTCTTTCGCCTTTCGCCGGGCTTGAGAGATTATGCTGTTTTTTTTCCTTCCTTGGATGTCTGAGATCCTCCTCCTCATTCACTATTTTTTATTTATCTATTAATTAATTTTTTAATATATATAAAAACGGGGATAGTCTGCCCCTTTTGCAAATTTTTAATTGCTTTAGGGATGGAATTACATCCCCTAATATTTACCTTAACACCCTTTCACTTTGTCAGTAATTTCTCTTTTAGTTTTTTTGCTAAATTTTTTTTACAATTTACTGATCATTTATGGGTGTTACATTTCTTATTGTTATTATTTGCTAATTTTTTTTAATAAAAAATATATATGTACAAAAATGAAAAAACTGATGATGATAAAATCTAAGGCTTGTTTCTCAGAAACATTCGCAGTGGCCGCCTAAGAACTTTCGCCTTCGCCAGGCTTGAGAGTTTGTGCTGTTTTGCTCCTTCCTTGGATGTCTGAAGTTTTTTTTACTTATTTTTATATTATTTTTTTAATATGTAATTTTTAAAAATTAGTATTAGGAAAATTCAGGGTATCTCAATGATGATTTCAAACAGATGACGAGTCTGAGAAATCCATTCAATTCATCATGAGGACTATTCGAGGCATTTGTCTGAGAGTTTACCCTCTTTTTTTTTGTGTGTGGTAAATATCACATTTTTTTTACGAGTATTTATTTTATTGTTTGATATGTGTTTATATTTAAGTAAATATTTTTAATAAATTTTATTGAGTAATCTATATAAAAACCAATAGATGGTGGTATTTTTTCAGTCCCAGAACCAAACATTTGCATAGTGAAATTTTATACTGATCGATATTCGCCGTTGGGTATTGATGTTTGAGGGTTTGCAAACCTGCAAATTGATTCCATATCCTCAAGCATCAAACCCCAACAGTGGCTATCGGTCATTCGCCGTTGTTCGTAATATAATTTTTGATCGGAAATCTTGCATAGTGGAATTTTATACTGATCGATATTTGCCGTTGGGTATTTGATGTTTGAGGGTTTGCAAACCTGCAAATTGATTCCATTTCCTCAAGCATCAATTCCCCAACAGTGGCTATCGGTCATTCGTCGTCGTTCGCAAAGGCCGTGGGAATTGTTTGTATATAGTACAGATTTCGTAAAGGCAGTGGGAATTGTTTTGTCTATAGGAAAGATTTTGCATCATATATAACGTCAAAATAATATATTTACCCATTTAAATTCTTTAATATTATATATACTCTATAAATCTTAAATGTTAGCTAAACATCAAAATAACATATTTACCCATTTAAATTCTTTAATATCATATATACTTTATAAATCTTAAAACTCTCCGTTTACCTAGATCAACTTAGCTAAATATAGCTAGTAAAGTTCAAGTTATTTGCTATTAAAAATTTTATGTCAATTTTTTTTAATAAACCAAATATGTTTTTGATCGGGTTTGAATAGTGCAATGCGTATCAATTTAATAAGATTTGATGAATAGTTACTTAAAAGAGAAAAGTCACCCATTTAGACGCAAATTATCATTTTTTAAAATCATATAATTTTTCTATAATTTATTGTTGTTAAAATGGGACGTTACATGCCATGAAAAATGTTAAAAATGATATAAATAAATTTTTGGACATGTTGGCTTGTTATGTCATTTGAAATGGTTATTTTTGTCACGTTATTGAAACATAAGATAACACGTCTACATTCATTTCATTCAGTGCGTGCGGTGAGGTGCAACCCACATCAAAGAAAGGGACGGTACCAAATCTAGGCAAATTCTGAATACTTAAATTCTGAATACTAGATATGACCTCAAAATAACAGGGGTTAAGGTCGGCCAGTGAAACGATGGGGGATAAGCTTCATCGTTGGGAGGGAAACAGTCCGGATCACCAGCTAAGTCCCCTAAATGACCGCTCAGTGATAAAGGAAGTAGGGGTGCAGAGACGGCCGAGGCTTGTCTAGAAGCAGCCAAAAGAAAGCTTGTTTTGATCCAACCATTTATCTCTTTAAGTTTTTCATTTTTAACCTAAATTTTTTTTTTAAATCTATCAAAATATCTTAATAATTTACTTTTTAGAGTTGTAAACCTTTTAAATATATTTGTATATTTATGGTAATTGTTGTTTTATATAATTTTTTTTAATTAATGAATGAATGAATAGAAATTGGTATTGTTGTGATATTATGTATACATTTTATTTAATTTTTTATATAATTTTTTATATATTATTGTGATCAGAATTGTTTAAGTTAAAATTTGAAATATGTTAAAATTACAATAAGTACCGTCGAAGAGGATAGACAATGTATTAAAATGGGTAAATATTAGCCTTTATTTTAACATAAATATAAGATGAGTGACTAAAGTGAAAAAAAATGAAAGGTTGTATCTCATGTTTAAATAAAAGGCGAGTAATTAAAGTGGTAAAATAATGAAATGTTGCATCCAATTTTAATAAAAAATAAAAAAATTAAAGATGAGTTATTAAAGTAGTAAAAAGATGGCATGTATAATCTAAAACAGTAATTTTTTCTTACTTAAAATTAAAATTTTTCATCACGTGTGAATAGTTACTAAATTGACATTGTTTTAATAATACAAAAATATTAGCGAAAAAAATTCATAAACAAACTACTCATTTAAAGAGTGTCTCGTAATAACAAGAAAAAAAACATAAATATTTTGATTACGTAAAGTTGGTTTTTACAACTATTCTTTTACAATCAAATCATTATGGGTTAGTTAATAGATTAATGAAAAAAAGAAAAAAAGTTGATAGCTTTTAAACCAAATGGGTATAATAGTCATAAGTTAATTAGACTGTGAGGAGTGAGGCACCCCCACATGGGGGCGTCTTCCGCCATGTGGCGGTGCCTTCCCCCAAGGGATGCCCCTCCTTTTTGTTGGAGTGAGGCATCTCTTTATGGGCATCCTTCAAAAAATTTATTATTTTTTTTATAACAAAAATACATTTATATACTTATATCATCTATCATTTATATATTATATCTACTACATCTATAGTATATATGTCTCTATATCAGTATATATCTATCTTATCTATATCTATCATCTATGGTATATATGTATACACATAAACATAAAAGAAAACATCACCTCCGGCCACCCACCCCGTCAGAAACCACCACCACCTCCGGCCACCCCACCCCGTCAGAAACCACCACCACCGAGCACCTCTTCCCCTCGAATATCCACCACCACCATCATCTTCTTCTTCTTCTGTTCATCCCACCACCGCCGGCCACTTCACCCCACCACCGCCGGCCACTTCTGCTCATCATCGGCATCATCATCATCGTCATCATCATCATCGTCACCATCATCGGTCACTTCTTTTCATTTTACCTATTATTATTATTATTATTATTATTATTATTATTATATAAGAGAAAAAGAAAAAAAATGAAAGAAAATAGCCGTTAACGGATTTTTGGGTTGAAAGAGGAGGAGTTTTTGGGCGGAAGATATATGCCGCTCAACATTTTTTTTGGAAAGTGTCGCCCCTCGGGGCCCTATTCCGGGCGGAAAGTAGGCGGAAGAGGGCGGCGCCGGGCTGGCTACCGCCTCATTCCGATCGGTCTAAAGGCAATTGAGGTTGGAAACTCTATGTTGTTTGCATGTCAGGGCGAATCATTAAAAGGATTTTAACCAAAATTAATTTAAACTAAAAGTACATTAATACTATTATATAAAGTATCATCCCTCAAATTACATGTTTGAATTACCTAAAATATCTCTCTTCATTATTTATTATTTTAAAATTTTAATTTGATATACCTATAATACTCTTAATGAAATTAATTTACAACATCTACCTTTAACTCCTAAAATAACTACAATACCCCTTTTACATCAATAACCTACACTATTCATGGGGGGCTTACGCTTAGGGTAAAGTGTACGACCGCACAAGGTCCGATTTTTTAGGGGACCGAATTTTAAAATTTTATATATACATATATATGTAAATTTTATATTTATTTATATATTATATGTTATATAGTGTCTCTACCTTTAAAAATTAACTATGAGCGTTCTGATCGGGTGGGTAAGACGTTAGTTACGAGTGTATTTTGCTTTTAGGTCGATAGTTCGAATTCGCTGCTCCTGGCCTAGGGGCCCTTTTTTCTTTGGCTTGTCCTAGGCTCAAAATTCCTTAGGGCCGGCCCTGACACTACTCGTCGTCGCCATCACCACCACCACCTGTCGCCGCCGCCGCCACACTGCCGTTACCACCGTCATCGCATCGCACGGGCATCCATCTAGTATTTTTCTAACATGTTTCTCTAAATAATTAGAACCTATTTATATTTTTTATATGTTGTATGTTTTTTATATCGGCTAGTTTTTTACTAGCATTTTTTTAAATAAAACTTTAATGTTGTTCAAAAAAAAAAAGTATTTATAACTTTATTTGATAAGGAAAAACTTCGTTTTTACAACATCTTTTTTTATTGATATGACTTCAAAATGGATTACATGTCAAAATTATGTTTTGTCATCTCACTCACAATTACCGGTTATAACGATAAATAGTAAACATTAGTCTGTTAAATAAAATTATAATTCTTTAAATGGGCATAACTTTTTTTTTTATTTAACTAAAAATATGTTTTAGGAAATATATATTTCTATTACGAATCAAACTTCCTTTCCAAGATTTTTATTTTATTATTAATAATATGTGTTTTATTTAGTTAAATGTATTACTCGTATGTTTTAATTGAAAAGTTATAGACATATAATGGTGAAGTCCAAGTTTCAGGATGATTGAGGGGAAAAAATGGGTTCAGTTCAGTATACTGTATACTATGAGTGTGATATTAACATGATACATTTTTCATTGTCATATAGAGTATGATGTCCGTGATGATTTTTGATAAATACTTTATTGTGAAAGGCGGGAGCTTGATATTTTCTTTTACGAAGTAATTAGTATATATTCAGTGTAATTATTTTAAATACGAAATAGGTTCACTGTGATTTTTAATGTGTATTATTAAAGTATTTTATTTTAAAGAAAATAATAAACATAGCCTCGTATAAGAGCTTAATTTAATTGTAGTTATAGTAACTTGTGTTTGGTGTGTACTGACTTAGATGTAGTCAAAAATCAAAATTGGGATTCTTACATTTAGCTTAGCTATGTCAGTATATGTGGAGGGAAACTCAGGTGAATATTCCTTTTTTCTCACATCATATATTAAAACAATCTTTTAAAAAAATATTCATATATATACTAAACCATCACAAAATGGTCTAGTGGCAAGGAGACCTCTTTCCTCACAAGAGGTCAGGGGTTCGATTCCTACCCTAGGCATATTTGGGGTGGCCACAGGTATTTAATTTCCACCTATGGTGGGCCTGGGTGAGTTTTCCCCTCCAGATATCTGAGTGATAGGGGTTTCTAATCGAGGGGTTTAAATTGGGGGCGAGGGAAATCTCTAGCGCAGACCCGATTAAGACAACGTATGCTAGACCTCCCGATATTCGCGAGTAATCCACTCCTTTTAAAAAATATATATATATATACTAATCCTTTTAATAATGAAAAATACACCAAAATTCCGAGTCAAACTAAAATCCAATAACATGCTTACACGTGGCCAAAAATTGCAAACCAACGAACTTTTTTACACAATAGCGAATGTCCTTTTATTTTTTGCTATTAGCCTTTTATTTTCGCTATTGGGTTTTTACACAAGCTTGGTGAGTTTCAATACACACAAAGTTATGGAAAGTGGAAAGCAAGTTGATGAGGTTTTAGACGATGATACCAGCTCAGCCGGTTGAGTCATTTGGGTTTTACCCAATAAGTAGAGGTTTGAATCTTGTCAAGTGTAAATTTAACATTTTTCCTTGGATGTCTCATCAGTTAGGAAGGAGAGATGTCCGATTAAGACAACCGACTCCTCTTGTTGAGTGGTCCCTTACCCTTGGATGGTAGAGGTCGTGTTTATTTGAAAGTCGTCATTCAAAAAACAAAAGTTGATGAGGTTTTAATGCCAAATTGGTTCTTAAACAATGAAACATTTTTATAATTGGTATAACCAAATTTCAACAAAATCTTTTTTATAATATGAAAAATAAGAGATGAGAGAGAATGAGAAGTAATTTTAGTATTAATCTCATCAATATATATGTTTATTATCTAGTTACCATAATAAATGATATGGGCATCCATTTATTATTTATCCATAATACTGCCTCTTGGATGTCTATCGATTAAAGACATTATGCTCCGTTAAAACATTACTAGATAAAACCTAATGGGACAAAATTCTAGTGAAGGAAAAAGAGTACACGCTTCATTAAAAACCTTGACAGGAAAACCCAGTGGGACAAAACCTTGCTCAAGGGAAAATCGTGTATCTTCTCCCCCTCATGATCACATCAATTTACCAAACATATTCAATGTCTGACATATTAAATGTCTTTAATAAAATAAATCTCTTTGTTTCTCGCACGAACAAAATCCTCAAATGTTATTTTCTTCGCATATAATTCACATACCATGTTTGAGGATTAATCACACATCATGCATCTCATTTAAGTATATCTCATTTGCTTAGGTGGTATAATATGAGCCTAATCTTGAATGTGTTATTGTTAAGTTATGTCTTATACGAGTAACTTTGAGCTCCTAGCAGTTGCTAAGTTAAGTTATGTTTAAAACTTCGATGACCCGAAAGGCATCGGTTCCGATCCCAAGTCATGGTGATGAATATGAAATTTGGATCTAAAAACAATGTTTATAACAGCTGAAATGTTCGTTTATAACCATTGGGGTGTTAGCCCAATGGTCAGAAGGTTTTCCCGTAGGGATTTCCTGCTGGGAGTCTCAGGTTCGAATCTTGTCACATGCAAATGTGGTGAGGGGGCCTTAACAATGCTATACCCATCTAATACATGGGGAGCAAACCCTTTAGGGCATTGCCAGGAGTCGAACCAGCGTAGGCACTCTCGCGTGGGGAAAGTTAGCCATTTATCCGCTGTTGCCTTACAAAAAAATATAACATATGACAAATGATAAGTATAACAGAAATAAAACCGAAGTGTTATGTTGAGATATATTAAGGCAAATCAAAAGGTTATAATACTCCCTAAAGGTCGTCGTAGATATACAATTCCAAACATAACCTATGATTTTGTGAGAAGGCTTTCACTGTTCATTTACATTAAAGCTTACTAGCTGGCAGGTTGTTGCGTAGCTATCTGTCAAGCTGTCTGCTTGTTTGTTTTTTTTTTGGTTATGGTTTTAGGTTTTCTCTTTTATCATGTTTTTACCTAATTTTACTTCTTATTTGTTTTTTATTTTATTTTTACAATTAACTATGTCTAAATTTTGTCAAAGATGTTGGTTTTAGTTTTCAAATTTTTAGGTCATGCTTCAAAAAGGGTAAAGGAAGGCACCCTGTATTCGAAACCACATTGGATCCCTATCATCCCACTCCATAAGGGTTATGATGCCGGCAAAATACTTTCATTTAATATCCACATGATTTGGGCATCCCTAAGGATCGAACTCGCGTCTTTCAACTTCACATGTAGACACAAGATGCATTGATAACGGGTATCACTTCATCTATTGATGGATTGGTGGGGTCATATTTTTACCAAATGTTTATTTCTCATTTGTCTTATGCATTGTACAATTAAGGATATTTAACTTTCGCCAGAATATCTGTTTAAGTTTTTTATTTTTTATTTCTAGGTCATGATTTAAACTAATGTTTACTTTTTATTTTTATTTTATGTTTTTTTACAATTAACTATATTTAACTTTGGGTTTTAGCTTTTTTTAGGTTTTTTTATTTTTGTTTTAGCCTTTTCTTTTTCATCGTGCTTTTAACTAATATTTACTTTTTATTTGTTACTTGCTTTGTATAATTAACTATATCTATCTTTGGGTTTTAATTCTCTTTATGGGTTTTTTTTTCTCCCGAATTTTGATTTTTCCAATTATTGGATGTTATGTTTTTATCTCACATATAATAAAATATTATATATCTATTATCAAAGTGTAATTGTTTTGGTTAATGTAACTGTTGGTAACACATTATACTATCGTTATCGAAGTGTTGTTAATGTATCAAAAGCTCACCCCTTGAATTTTATGATAAATGTATAATTATTTTATGCACCTTAACTACAATCCTTAAGGTTGTATTTAGCAAGACCCTACTTCAAAACAAGATTCAAAAGTGGGGGCCGAAAATGAAATGTTGTTTAAATTTGGTCAAAATACATTGCAGTTGGGTCCTGTTGAGTTTTGTTTACTTACGGGACTACATTTTGGAGACATACCATCTCATCCACCTCGAATTAATCTTAATACTAATTACGTTGAGGCAAAGGGTATTTGGACACGTACAAGAGGATCGTGTATCATGTTCGACATTAGTAGACGTGTTTGAAAATCGTCTAAGTCAATTAGATGACAATGATGTCGTTCGTATCTCCTTATTAATGACTTTATATTTCGGCTTTTTAGGAGCAGATAAAAGCCAAACATCGTTGAAAAATGTAATTTTTATTTTAGTTGAAGACTTCGCAACTTGGAATAGTTTTCCATTCGGTACATATGTGTAGTAGTTGAATGAGTAAGGGTACCGAGATTCATTTTCTTTTAATTATGACAGCCAGCAATATGGCAATTTGTGACATTGGCCCCTTAATCAAGTTGGGGGGTGGACAAATTAATGTATGATTATCTTTAAACGTTACCACCAACTCAAAGACAATGTTATCCTTAACTTTTGTGGCTCGATCTAATAATATGCCATTTACACCCCCTCAGCTCAAAAGAACATTTTGTTTCAAATCCTTTTTGTTTTTTGGTCGATTGCTTGACTTTAAATTCATGACATTTATATTTAACACATTTTAACCCCCAAATGTAATTGTAACTCTTCTTTATCGATCTCTAAAATATTGCCCATCAACAACTTCGGAAGATTTTTTTTAACCAGCTTCGCTCTTTTGCTTTATAATTACTTTCAGGAAGAGATATACTCCCGTCACTATCAGATGTGTCACTAATTCCTAGATAACTAGACACCTCCTTATCCAATAAAGGCTAATAATCTGAATCTTTATCTTCTTCTTCATGTGCAGAGAATTCTTCACAAACATATACTCTTTTGGATATGGTGCATTCAAATTAAATTTTTTTTTTTTTTTTTTACATTCTCAAAAGTCAAAACAAGGCTCATTTAGAGTGATCGAACTTATTAGTCTTTTAAAAATTGATTTCATTTTCAACATAAGAGGGTTGTGATGATAAAACAAACTTTGATGATGGGAAGCAACGTTTTCTTGAACAAGAAACAATTGAAAGAAATTTGAACAGCGCTACGTACACTTTCAGTATAATGAGAAACATCAATATGGTTACTTATATTTATTGAGCAAGGGAATGTAGGATTTTTATTAGATAAATGAAACTCTCTTTTCGAATCTAAACCGTAATTTTTGACAAGCTAGGTAATACACCATCTTAGTATAAGTGGCTTATAAAGGTATACATATATGTTATGTCTACATAGCATATAGTCAATATACTAATAAACACCATTCACAAAAGAGGATGAACCAATAATACTTACACTCATTTTTGAAAAAATATATTTAATGACATATTCCTTCTTGTATAAAGATATGGGATATATACACATAAAGAAATGTTATGTTTACAAACTAATTACAAACATAATTTTACAAACTGACATGGCATATGAAGTGGACCAATTATATTAAATTTTGTTTTCTCTTTCTTCTTTCTCTTCCTATTTTTTATTGGTGGAACACGAGTTTGTAAAAATTTGTTTGTATTTTGTTTGTCACTCTAGCATCTCTCAAAAAATTAGTATTGTCTATCACGAAAAATAATTAAAAGACTCAAAATTATAATTATTAAAACCCTAAACTCAATGACTCATACTAGCGAAACATTGTGTCACACTAGCGAAACATTATGTCATCATACGCACCAATTAGGGAAAAATGTACAAATCTACGTAAGCACTACCATTAGACCATTCGTAATAGTTCACCCTTTTCACCTACACTTTTTCCTGTCACATCAGCATCACCTTCTTACCTTTTTCACTTTCTTCATTTCCCATTAACCATTCACCTACCCTTTGGACCCCACACACATACTTTCTTTCAAATATTAAATTATCACTCAACCTATAAAAGGAGTAATATAAAACAAAAAAATGGACTCACTATCCCCTTTTCACCTAGGTGAACCAATTCACCTATCTCTCTTCACCCATCCCTTTCACTTATATCCCTTAACTATTCACCTCCTCATCACCTCTCTTCACCCACCCCTTTCACCTTCCCCTTACAAATGGTCTTATGGAGGTCTGGCATCGAGTGGGGGCTTGGTGTAAGTCACCCCCAATTTTCTTACTGTCTACTCGGGATGTTTTTGAGCTTCATAGAGGCGCCAGGTTTGGTAAGGAATCTAGGAAGGCTTTTAAAGGAATTATCTTTGTCGCGTGTTGGTGTATTTGGAAAGCCCGCAATGACAAGATGTTTAACAACGGTGTGACTGAGGTGGGGAGGATCATTCAGGATATAATGTCTTTGAGCTACTTATGATATAGGAATAGAGGAAAAAAGAGCTCGGTTACATGGAAAAATTGGTGTAGCTTTGAAGTATTGTAAGTATGTAATTGTATATGTTGTCAAACCACTAGTTGGTGGGGTTGGTTTGTTTGTTGCGAATAAAAGTTAACTTTAAAAATAAAAAAAACCTCCATCACACTCGGGATTTCCTAGTTGAATTCGCTAGTCAAACCACCTAACTTAATAACTACCCACCACACTCGCAATTCTTAGGGTCCGTTTGGTTCGCAGAATGTTTTTGAAGGAATTGGAATCTGTCAAAGGAATTAGAATTTGAAGGAATTGGAATTAGAAAGTTTTAATACATGTCATGTGTTTGGTTGGCAGAATTTAATGAAATTCAGTTAAAAGAATTTGAATTTAAATTATGACAAATGACAAAATTACCCTTTATTAAACTCTTGTATTT
>JAOEHQ010026109.1:0-13829 GCA_025447715.1 Asclepias incarnata
TTTCTTATTTTTGTAATAATCTTTTGGCTAATAATAATAATAATCCTTTCAGTATTTTGATTCTTCAATCAACTGTTGTTTTTATTGATTATCAAGACTAGAAATCTGAGTGAAATTATAGATTCTTACACGGTTGATAACTAAAAACAAAAAACGTAATAGTTGATAACTGAAACAAATTAATCTTAATTGCATCCAATTACTTTAATCTCACATGAAGTTGATCATACTACAGGAAAATATTCTAGTCATCGATCATACTACAATGTCATATTGGTGTCTTAAATCATCACATGAAGTTGATCGGACGACCACAATTCTCCGGCAATCACCAAGCTAGGGAGTTTCGTGATTATGAATCAGAATCGTGGAATTATAGCATAATTAAGTTGTTATAGACAATTTTACCATCAATAAAATTTAGAATCAGGACTAAGATAAATGTAGAATTGAAATTTTGGAAGCTCCGTATTGTGATGGATCGAATTAATTATTTGAGCATTTTATTAAAATTTAGAATTAGGACTAATTAAGATAAAATTAGAATTCAGGATTTAAGATTTAATATTTAGGATTAGCAGTAATTGGATGTGATTAGATTTTAGAAATTGAGCTTTTAATTTTAATCTTAATCTTAATCTTGATCTTGATCTTGATCTTGATCTTAATCTTAATCTTGTTTTTACTCTTAACCGTAATCCAAAACTTTAAAACATTGTAATATAGTGCAAACTAAACGTAAGCCCGCGCGATGTGGCAACAATGTCGGTATGGCGGCGGTAGCGACGGGTAGTGGTGATTGCAACCAATGGTGGTTGCAACTAATGGTGGTGGCGGCGGCGGCGGCGAGTAATGTAGGTTATTGATGTAAAGGTAATTGATATAAAAGAGAGTAGTGTAATTATTTTAAAAGTTCAGGGATATATGTTGTAAAATAATTTATTAAGAATATTTTTGATAGACCAAGTTTGTTAGTTATTAGATGTGTTGATTGGATATGGACAAAAATAATATTTCACATTTAAAAAACAAAGTATAATTCTAAAATATATGGATTTTTTTTAGACAGCAAACAAAACACCAATTTTATTAATCACCAATAACCACATACTAGTAATAATATTCACCAAACAAAAACAAACAAATAGAGATAAAAACAGAAAACATTTACATAATCCTCCTACCAACCAAGCCGATGGGGATAAAAGCTTCTCCATACTTAATTCCCACACCAATCTCGATTGTCTTGATCTAAAATATATGGATTCTTTTATAAATAAAAAATAGAAAAAAAGTTGATAAGCAATAACATGTCTCGCAACCCACCACTTTCTGTGCTTTTTTAGAACTTGGATATTTGACACTCCTACAATGGATTGGATTCGATGATCGACACCTGGCATGCATCTACTTTAAATGGGCTACACTAGATTATATCTATCATTGGACGCAAATCCAGTTTTAAAGTTATTTAACACATATAAGAGTTATCGATACAGATCGCCCTTTGGTGTACCAAAAAATCAACTATCATCATTTTCTTTGGAAAATGAATAAGGTTCACGTATGATCTTTGTATGATCTTTTCATCAACGACTGTTATTTCAAATGCGTTAATCCCTCACGTGCTTTCCACGTGTGGATAATAAGAACTAATACTGATTTTTTTTCCATTTTTTAACCTACATCACATCATCCAAAGTCCAAACATGACATCTATATCTATATCTATATTTATACTTATATCTAAATATGTATATCTATATCTACATAATCCAAACACCCAAGGCCTGAGTAATTGATGTAAAAGGCGGCGGCGGTGGCAGCGACGGGTGGTGGGGGCGGCAGTGCTGGCGGTGGTGATGGTGTGATGGTGAATGTAAAAATAATTGATGTAAAAGGGGGTAGTGTGGTTATTTTAAGGGTTGAGGGATATATATTGTAAACTATTTCATTAAGGGTATTATAGGTATATTAGGTGAAGATGTGTAAATTAGTGAATAAAAAAGGGGTATTATAGTCATTTCAAAGTTTGAATGGCTTAAGGGGGTTGCTCTTTTATATAGGAATAAAAATGTATATGTTTTTGTATGATTCGAATAAAAAAAATCACTACTGGTCCTTTAGTTTTGGAAATGACTCAAATACCCTCACGTGAAGGTATTTAACGAAGTTGAGATGACAGTCGTTAGTGGAAAGGATCAAATGTGAACCTTGTATACCTATAAAAGACGCACACTGTCATTTCCCAAATATAAGGACGAAAGATGATTTTTTAAATAAACCACATATTTCCATAACTCTACATATATAAATATATAATTTGATGATGATTCGTATTGCTCTTTTTCTTCCTCAAAATTACTTTTTGTCTAGATCTTAATTTACTTTTTTGTTTGTTAAATTATCCGTGTGCAATTGCAAAACAGCAATGAAGGTAGCATGGTATTGTGCACGAAGGTCAACTTTTAGGTCGTCATGTCTATCCTTGCTGACTTTTCCTGAGACATTTCTTTTTATTCACTAAACCTTGTAGTTTTCTATAGTAGACAATTGATAAGAACACGGACATATTGCCTGTAGTGTTGAAAATGTGTTTTAAATAATAATGTGAATAAGAACATGTGATCTGTTGCATCCTCTTTAGGATAAATCCAAGAATGTGTAAGTGCATGTCCAGGTTTCTCTTTCACCCAAAATGACAAAACAACAAGAAGACAATTCAGAAGCATTAATTGTAGATGTACTTTACCAATGGATGGTTGACAACCTCTATCATGTCAACATCATACTATCGAAGTATGTTGCCTCTCTTCTACTATAAAAGGCAACACTTAGTGAAGACATCTGTTATTAATACATCATACAATTGATTAACTAGTTTGTGTTCTTTACTTTGTGTTATTCACTTTCTGTTTTAAAGTTGTGCAAATGATCTGGGAACCAACAATTCTGTATTCAATTTAATATTTTCTTTGTCCATTCATACATGCACGTTTTTTTATGGATCTAACTACCAAGAATAATTCAATTATTAGATTTCTATATATATGTTCAATTAAGTTTACATATATTTTTTTGGTATTTAAATGTTGCTTATTATAAATTTAATTTATTATCGATGTCAATATTAAAAGTTTTTAAAAATAGTTCAATAGCCGCAAATTGTGCGGGTAAAAAACCTAATAAGTATATATTATTAGTTGCGTTGTATTCTAAAAGTTGTTATAAATAAGTAGGGTATGGTCGAAAGGGTAATTAAGTTATTTAAAAATAAGTCAGGGGTAACAAATTAAGTAGAAAAAAATGGTGTTAACTTTCAAAGTGTTGTATAAGTAATTAAATTTAAGATTTTGCTAATAATAACTTAAAGGTTGTTAATAATATGTATAAAAAATTTATACATTTCATATAAAATTAAAGAAATGCCATTGTTATGAGCTTAATAAAGTGCTGTTTGATGTCAATAATTTAGATTTTACACATAAAAATCATTTATTAGTCAATGTAATTGCAATTTATAGCCAAATTAACCTATTGGTGTTTTTCTTATTATCAATTTCAAGCCAAACAAGATTGAAATGGAAGAAAATGCTATGATTAGATCTATATCTTATAGAGATCCTATGCGCAGAACTCGATGAGGATCTTCATAACCATACATCTAACAAGTAAACATGAAGATTGAACCTATTACGAGCAAGCATACGACATAAACTATTACGATCTTCATAATATATATATATATATATTATGAATTTCACGGATAATATACAAGCAAGGATACGACATAAATGCCAACGGGGTTTGTGACTCGTTGGTAAGGTACTTGTACTTGGTGTTTTCCACCAAAGTTTAAATATTGAGAAATGGGTATTTTTGAGTATTTTCATGAAGTCCTAAGTTTCATCCTAGGCATTCTAGTTAGTTTAGGAGTAGCAGTATAATAGTTTGTCTTTCAAATAAGAAAAAGAAAGTATAAAACATAAACTATTACGAGCATCGTTGTACTGTAATCAATATATATATATATATATATATATATATATATTTAAAGAGACTACCTGTGCATTGGTGTGCTTTCCTTTTGATCTTCTTCTTCGTCGGATTCAAACTTTCGAAGGATGAAACTTAAAAATGAACTGGGAAGGAAAAAAGATTATCTAAGTTTAGTTTATAGTTGACTTTTCTTGTTGGAAGTAATACTTTCCAAAAACACATCTATTATCAGACGCAAATCCAGTTATTTTATACAAATAATAATTATTGTATTTTAGACATCGTAGTTGTTATCTATATTATCTTATAAAGCAAATAGAAAATGTCTTAATTTTTAAAATTTTAAAAAACTAAATATATATGGTAAGTCATTAATATGCAATAAAATCAATATTAATTAATATGTCAACATTAAAAATGTATATATATATATATATATATATATATATATTATAGTCGAATTTAACGTTAAAAACATTTTTTACACATTCTCGGTTACTGAAAGTCAAAAGAATCAGACGCCGCCAACCTTAATTTTTCCTCTACATTGAAACTGTACAACTCCTCGCAATGCGTGGGTACATTTCTAGTATAAATATTAATATGTGTATATATATATGTGATTGCAAGAAGCATTACCTTAAAAGCGTTGTGTTGATTGTTGATGATTGAGTTCTTGATATCAAGCAAAATTCAACACATTTGCTGCCGGGGATTTTTTTTTTTTTTTTTTTTTTCTCGTTTTTTGTATATGTGATGCGTGCGTGTGTGCAAGTGAAATTGTAGTTATAAAGTGTGTGAGACTATGAGTGAAATTGTAGTATATATAGTGCCTTTCTGGTGTGTGGTTAATTATTAATTTATATATTTTATTTATTTCCACTGATTGAGGCAATTGGGGGGAAATTTTGCTTTTATATTTCGGTGTGTCAGATTCAAGGCAATTATTGTAGTCTTTATTAATAAGATTAATAACACCCCTGAAAGTCACAACTGGAGTTTGCCCTGGAATCAAATTACACCCCTGAAAGTCAACATTATGTGTTGGCGTATGTAGTTAAATCGGCTCCCTACTACTGATTGTCAGATGCAAAGAAACATCCAGGTTGCTTCACCCAATTGTTCCCTTTGTAATAACCATATTGAATACGTGAATTACCTTTTTCTCCATTGCCATTTCGCAAGTTCAATCTGGACGATGATCGACTCTCTCTTGGTGCAAACTCCCTGTGGCAAAACTATCCAATATCCGAGAATTATTGGAGTTTTACAAAGATCTCCATATCAACCCCGAAAAGAGCAAACTTGTTAATCTAATCATACTTACCTATTGCTGGATTACTTGGAAGACTAGGAATGATTGCATCTTTTCGAACAAGACCCCATCCCTCATATATGCTTTCAAGGATCTCAAGACTCTTAGCTTCCAATGGCTAAGTAACAGGTCCCCAAAACATGGGGTGGATTGGCCAGTAATTGTGTATGCTTATTCTCGTTGTAATCGTATATGCTTATTTTCGTTGTAATCTTTATCTTTCTAGCTTATCGCTAGTTTTCTTCTTTTAATAAAAGTCGAATGTTCAAAGAAAAAAAAAATAATATATATATATAAATACATAATATATGCGGCGGTGATGGTGGTGGCAGCAGTGGTGGTAGCGCCGGTGTGGTGGTGGTGGTAGCGGCGAGTAGTGTAGGCTATTGATGTAAAAGTTATTGATGTAAAAGGGGTAATGTAGTTATTTTAGAAGTTAAGGGATAGATGTTGTAAATTAATTTCATTAAGGGTATTATATATATATCAAGTGGAGATTTTGAAATAATAAATAAAGGAGATGGTATTTTGAGTAGTTCAAAGTTGTAATTTGAGGGAAAAAAATTTTTTTGGGGGGGTGGGGGGGGGGGTTGATGTTTTATATAGTAGTATATATTATTATCTACCAATATACTAAAACATGATTGAGGTATTGTTAAATCGACAAGTGATGTTTTATTTAAGCGACACGTGTCCCTTATAATCTATACTCAAAAATCTTATTTTTTAAGTATAATATATAAATAACTAAAACTTATACATTTTAATCCATAGAACATGTTAAATTATTTAATAAATATTTATAAGAATATATTTCTGTTTCCTTTTTTTTTTTATTGGAACAATATTCAATCCTCAGAGCCTGTTAGACCCCAAACAACCCAGGCAAGATGTGATCATAGGGAATTCAGAAAAAAGAAAAAAAAAAACCCACAGGCTTATCACTCCGGAGAGTTGAGCTCAAGATATGTGGGTAAAAACCAGGATGCCTCCTTACAGTCCCCCAGACAATTGCCAGTTGAGCTATGCCTCATTGGCATATATTTATGTTTCTAAGTTATAATTCAATATTACTTATTATTTAATTATTTGTCTATTTACTAACCTAACTAAAGATGGGTATGAATTCTAAAATAACACAAACCATGATCCACCATTATAATTTTAGATTTGGGTGATACAATTACCAATATCAAAAATAATATTACATATGATCAATACTTTTATGACAAATGTATCTTACTATTAACATTAGAGAGATTAAATACATGTGATATAATATGTTCAAATTTTATTTTATTTTTTATAAAAAATATTAATCATATGATATATATATATATATATATATATATAATAACCAAACCAGTAGTTACCAAACTTATTTAAGACCACTTCTAACTTATTCAGTTATTCTCAAACCTCTCCAAACTTCTATTTTACTCCTGGAGCTACTTCATTATATTTGATTTTCATTAAATAATGTATCTTTAACTTGATTTTCATTAATTTTGATATTTATTTATATATAGGCCAATTTCATAAGTATCCCAACAAATTAGTTGCCTAATATCAAATATATATTAGTAATATATCTATTCTACTATATAAAATTTATTTATATATAGGCCAATTTCATAAGTATCCCAACAAAGTTTATGCGGAAGCGACTTTAAAATCTCAATTGATTCCTTGCGGAACCAATAAAACATAATACATATGTCAAAAGTGTTACCAACAAGTATCATCACAATAATTCAACTGAAATCTACATTTAGTCTCAATAAAGAAAACCAACATAATGAAAGCCAAACGGCTATAACAATATGTCTACTAAATTAAATGCAACTACGGATAACTAAAGCCAACATCCATAAGCTCCAGTAAAATCTACCTATCTCACAAGCAAGCTACCAAGTCATCGATCAACGCCTAACCTGAGGGCACAACACATTTTCACAAAACAAGTGTCAGCTATTAAAGCTCAGTAAGATAAAGGTTATTATAAATAAAGGATTGCCATTTAAATCATTTTATAAATCAACTCATGCATACATAATGGCACAAACACCAAATCAACATAAACTGCATAATAAGGATTATCAAATCTTACAATGTGCCTAGCAGTCCTCCATTATCACCAATAGCCACATAATTGCATAAGCTACATAAATCACCAAAGGTTATGCCAATGAAAACTACATAAAAGGTTGTGTGATGCGGCTACATAGCCTTACAGGGAACCCCACACCCGACTTGATGGGTAAACCTTTCGGTGGTCCATCGTTATCATTATGGATAGATATAACCAAATCCATGAGTAACTCGTTCCACCAAGTGGTTAATCACACCACCCAAATTACTCTATCAACACTGACTGGGTCACAAGGAAAGCAAGTGCACTGCCCCCAAGTAATCTGCTCAACACAGTTGGACTAAATAGCCAAGCTATGGGTTAAGCTTAACACTTTCCACTCAATGCTCGAGACTTATCAACACAAATAGATTTCCCCCAATTTTACTTAACAACAATAGGGTGCTTAACATGCACATGACAAGGAAACTTAAATCATGTCTAGTGTACTATATGTACAAGTCTACATAAAGCAATCACAACTCAAACAACAAGTTGCATAAGTAAAACATACAACAACAAGGTCATTTCTACTTAGGCATGCATAATCGATACCTCATTCAACCTCCCACATGAATCCTGCACCCCACATACGCATGAGATACTTTAAACAACATAAAAGGGGTTTGATTATCAAAAATAAGTTTTGTTGTGTCCCTCCTATGTCAAAAGTAAGTTATCTTACCTCTCGGGCCTTCACACTCAACAAATACGGTTTACCGTGCTTGGTATGTGTTCCTGACAACCTACCTAAGATCATTATATCAACAATATATAAGCTAAAACGAAGGTAGTATGACTCACAGACCATAAATGTGTCACATACCCTTTGAATACTATTACCCAAGATAATAGTCCAATTCAAACTACTTTTATCAATTTGTTGACTACCGTTATTATTACCCTAGATATTAGTCTTTTTCAGACTACTCTTATCTATTTGTTGACTGCTTTTACTACTACCCCACTCACAAATTATACACATAAGAAAAGACTCTTTTAAGGTCTAATTGATGGCTTAACACCATCAATTGTTCCAAAAATGATTTGTAAACATAAAGGGATTAATAGGATACCTAAAACGATAGAATTCGATAATAAATCGCAAGCAATTCCACCACCAACAATTACCAATGAAAAAGGCTACTTTATAGATCCTAATTATACCCAATATAGGACTCAATTGATGAATATATGTCAACAATAACCCCAGAAATCGTTTACCACAATATAGGGTTCATAAATTACCCAAAAACGTTAATATTCGATTATAAAACACAATCCATCACTCCCAACCCTTGACTCCAGAAACGACTCAATTGAAATGGACATAACGATGATACAATTGACCACAAATGAGTACAATACCTGTAGGGATTATCTATGGCACGAAATACATCAAAATCCCCTTTGAATCAACACCGAAATCGATAAAATTATTATAGAATGAGTTAGGGCTTGTTGGAGGCAACAAGGGGCTGGAGAAAATTGAAAATGAGATAAGGGGAAACCCTAATGACCCCTTAATCTCCATATTTTACTTTGGGGAAATGCACACTTAGGTCCTTCAAGTTTCAAACATCACTATATGGCCTTTAATAACTATACTACATATAATGGGAACACATATACGGCTTTAGCTACTTAAATGACACATATTTTAATCTACTTAATTACCATATAATAGCTCATATAAAACACATAATTATTCTCACAATAATTATCTACATTAATTACAACGCTACTTAACAGAAGACCGACATTAACTAACGGTTAAAGTTAACGGAATGAAATAAAAAGTTTGGGATGTTACACATACCGCCGCCGCCACCGCATTGCCCTTGTACCCCTTTAGTATTTACTTTTAACTTTATGTTTTGAAAGGATTACAGTAATATTTAGTTTCTATCTTTATTGGCTATCTTCATAATAAAATGCATCTTGGTTGACAAACAAAGAAGAAACCATTTTTTGTTTCTTGCTTTCATTCAAACAATAATAGGCAAAGGGTCTAAATAATAATAAGACACGATTTTTCTTCTACTCAGACAGACCCAACAAAAAAACATAATAGATGGTATGCACTCCAGCACTTATTATATTTTTATATGTTAAGGCTGTAAATATATACTACTACTACTAATGCATATTGTATAATGAGTTAATTTGTAGAGTCGTCGGATGAGTTTTACGAGTTCACCGAGGAAGATTAAATTCTTGGTCAAGTTTTACGAGTTCACCAAGGAAGATTAAATTTTTGGGCAAGTCTAAGGTTAGTAATTTATGTTTTTTTTTATTCACTTGATTATTTTATTTTTACTTTGTAACAATTTGTTTCTAATATTCTTGTGACTATTGATAGACATTCATATGTTTTGTTTCTAATATTCTTGTGACTATTGATAGATAGACATTCATATGTCTTAATTCATAGTTATAAAATCTATGAATATTAATTGTTTTTCATCTTTGAATTTGGCAAACCGGCCCTCAAATAAACAACACATTAATACTTGTCAACTAAACCAAATTTTATTGATTATCAATGTCAATATTAAAATATTTGGAAAATCAATTCAACAGCCGCGAATCGTTCGGGTAAAAAACCTAGTGTATATATATATAAACAAAAGTTATTTTGAGTATATATATATTTAATTAATGTATTAAGACTAATAAAAATAATATAAGGGTTGTGGCAATGGGCTCGGCATCAACACGACATCACCTGTTGCCATCGCAAAACACCCCCGCCACCCCTTCGGCATCACCTCGGTATGGGGTGGCTCGGCAATGTTTGCCGCACGGGTAGTGCTAAGAGAGGCTGAGAGAGAGAGAGAGAGAGAGAGAGAGAGAGAGAGAGAGAGAGATGAATGATTGGAGGAAAAAAGGTTTTTGGTGGGAGAAAAATGATGAGTCATGATTGACATTAAAAAAATATGAAATGAGGCATGAAATGTTGAAATTAGGTAGTTATGAGTTATGACTACCACCACCATAAAGGAATTTATTACCCACCTAGTAGCCGGAAAATGTGTTTCGAAGGTCAACACATGTGGCACTAAACGTTAGTCTTTTTATATTGTGAAGTTGAAATTTTACATTGAAACTGAAAACATGGCCGATATATGCGGATCTATGAATTATAAAATGGTAGCATCTAATTTTACGTTGAGCTCCACATAACGATGCTTTAAGCCTAAATCTATCCTTATAAATGTAGAAAGTGGGACTAGAACCCTGTAAAATACACCAAAATCAAAGAACTTGCCAATGGGCACCAATCTTATTGGCTTTAAGCCTCTAATTAAAGTTGACTATTACAATTTTACAATTAGTTTCGTAAGAAGTCTATACTACATTCTAATATATAATATGCAATATTTACTTTATTTCTAATTTTCATAATTCTTCAAATTGGTTTAGACTTCTCAAATGGTAATGCTCTTATTTTATTGATTGTGTTTACAATTGTTTATGTTGAAAACTAATGTGATATATGTTTCTGATGTTATTTATTACTAAAATGATTTAGGGCGTGTTTGTTTTTTAAATAATTTGTAATGGATTTAAGGTTTGGATATAGATATAAAATGAACCAGTAAGGTTGGATCAAGTGGTTAACATTATTAGTTTTTAATATGATTTTATTTCAACTATATATATATTAATAATTTGTTTTACAAATATTTTTTCAGAATTTTTTTTTTTTTTTTGTTTTTTTTCGCATTTTATTTGTTAACATTTTGTTTTTCTTTGTGATTTTTAGGAGTAAACATAACTATGATGGTGTAGTTGTGGTATCACCCTTAAAAGGAAAAATGGATAGACGCGACAACGCGCACATGATTTTGAAATTCATTTAAGGATCCATACTTCTTCGATGATGATTTTAAATTTCTCTCTTATTATATGTAAGAAAAAAGAGATAAGATATACTGAAGTTAAATTAATCATTATTAAATCTTGATTAACAAATCTAAAAGTTTTAACTATGTATTATTTTCTTATATATCTAAATATTAGTAACACTCAATATCGTCTTCCAGAGGTTATGAGTTCCAATACCATCGTACGATGATGTATAAGAGAGGCTGAAATGTAAACAACCTTACCCATATCTTAGGTATCTAAGGTAGAGAGACTGTTTCCTGATTTTACATAAGGTTGAAAAGGAGCTCTAACCTTTATAATAAAACAAAACCCTTAATTCTGAGATAGGGAAGTATGGACCATTGATTAAATTAGTATTTAAATGAAAAAACATAGGAAAATAAATAATTAGTTTTTTTTAGGTCCATATTTTTCACATTTTTCCTTTACTATGAAAATGGTAACATAATTGTGGTTTAAAAGTTTGTAAATATTTAAATAGATGTTAATTTATTATTTAAAATAAAAATTTTCTCGACATTTTATGTTTTTGACGTGTAATTTTTGACTCAACTTAACATATTATGAGTATCCAAATGCATGAAATATTATTAATAGTTTTCATATTTTAAAAGTTTCTCTATCTAAAAAAATAATATACAAATCCTGCGTTTTACGCTGGTTAGTTTCTTAGACATGTTTGTCGCATGTAATTAGTGACGATTAACTTCATAACAATAACTAACTTGTGTTAATATATAATTGGTGTATTAAAAGTTTTGGTGATGGAATCTAAGGTTGCGTCTGGTAGACTGGAATGGAAACATGAATGAAATGTTGCATTCAAATGAAATGGAAAAAATGTGTTTGATTGACAATTTTGTAATGGAATGATCTATTACTTTAGGAATCTCAAGTCTTTAAAAGCGTACCATGAGACTGGCATTCCATTCCATCTTAGAATGAAATCAAAATTGCATAAAAACTCTTGTCATTATCAATGTTTTCAAACCGGCCGGTCCGATGGTCGGACCGCTTTTTTTTCAGAAATCCGGTTCAAACCATCCGGGTCGGATAGTGAACCGCTGTGAACCGGTCCGGACCAGACCGGTATTTGAACCGTTTTGAACCGGTCAATGTTTGGTCAAAACACTTGCATCCCCTTTTTTTTCCCATTAGGTTTGGATTGGAACTGGCTTTTCATTATTTCCACTTCCACACAGACAACAAACAAAGTTTGTAAGATGAAAAACAAACCCTAGTCGCTGCTCCACCAATCGCCGCTCATCTACTACCACAAATTCCGACTAGCGAAGTGACAGCTGAGAGGTCGGAGAAGAAGCGATCAGAGTTAAGGATGCTGACGGGAATCTAAATCTATATCTATAAGTATAGGAAATCGAAAGCGATCTATAATAACAAGGAATTGAAAGTATGTAACTGTGTGTTTGTGAGTGTGTGACTGTAAGTGTTTGTGAGTGTGTGTGGTTGTGTGAATGGGGTGGATAGTATTGAGTGAGTTTGTTGGAGAGATGAGATATTGGGACTAGGGAGAGGTATAGATAATTTGGAAGGTACAAAGCACGTAAAACATAACCTCCAATTTCTACCTTTTATTCTTTTATAATTTTATTTATCTTTCTAATAACCTCCAACTCAATTCCTAACATTCAAGATTTGTATTTGGTTTTCTCTTTTAATATTATAGGAACAAAAGTAATTTAAAGAAAAAAAAATAATGATTTGCATTTTATCTATTGATGTTGAATAATATTTTAATGTGTTTAAATTTTAAATCATTGGTGTCAAAATTTGTGTAGATTATGACTTTTGTGTTAAAATTTTATTTTATTTTAGATAATTGATGTTAGAACATAATAGAATTGAACTCATATTGTGTTTAAGTTAGAACTCTTTTTGATGTTACTTTGATAAATATATATTTCGTCAAAAACCCGGTTCAACTCCGGACCGGTCGGACCAGTAAAATAATTTATAAACATTTATGTTATAATTTATAAAATGGTAAGGTCAAATAAGTCTTTTTATATAAACATTTCATTCCATTAATAGCACCAATGATAAAAACAAACGTACCAAGGATCGTAATCACTCGTTATATTATATTCTCAATTGCATTACCTTATTCATTCAATTCCAACATCATTTCGTTCAGTTCAACCAAACATAAAGTAATTTTTTTGTTATTATTGTATATCTGTATTTATTGAAATTATAACATACTTACATTATATGACACAATGTAAGTATATTCAATAAACAAACCAGTTTTCATAAATATTTTATAAATAAATTAAAGAAGCCAACAAAATAATGCAAATAAATAAAACTAAACAAATTTATTATTTATTTAGAGTTAATGACATAAATGGTCCCTGTGGTTTGTCGAAATAGTCATGTTTCGTCCCTGTGGTTTCGAAATGACACTGGTGGTCACTAAAATGATAAAAACGATCACGTTTGGTCCTAAATTCTGACGGACGTTAACTC
>JAOEHQ010026120.1:0-13825 GCA_025447715.1 Asclepias incarnata
AGCTAACACTTGCTCTTTTAAATGTGTTGTACCCTCAGGTTAAGCAGGGTTGAGCAAGTAGAGATGATGTGCGAGGCATGGGTAGACATTTGTGGAGATGCTTAATACCTATTAGCGACCTCATTATTTAGACACATGTTAAGTTACGTTTAACAGCATTATGTTATAATTGTATTGGTTGTTTCTATGTTGGAACAACTATATGGTTTTCCTTTGAATTATTGTTAAGATATGATTAGTAACACCTCTTTTGTTAAAATGAATCATCCGTTACGGATTGATTAATGTTTTAAATGTCAGCTTCCGCTTATTGTGACACCGTTAGGCGAAAGATTTTGGAAACCCATATTTTTAAAACGTCGGGTGTTACAATTGACAAGGATAGAGGATCTAGCAGAAGAGAGAATCCCGAACACCCATCTACACCATTTGTCATTGAACCCCATCCACCTCATCACAGAATCCAAAAACATCCAATTAACGTTGTCGTAGGCTTTAGCAAAATCCACTTTAAAAGCAAACAACTTCCTCTGTTTTTTCTTAGCCCAAGACATCACTTCATTGAGGATTAAAGGCCCGTCGATAATGCACCTGTCACCTTCTTAAGCCGATTGGCCAGAGCTTTGGAGATAGACTTATTGATAATCCCGATTAGGTTGATGGGCCTGTAGTCTTTCAAGTCACCAGGGTCTTTTGATTTCGGTATTAAAGTTATAAATAAGGAACCACAGCCCCTGTTAAAGGTACCTGTTTCAAAAAATTCATTAAATAGCGCAACAAAGTCGGGCTCCAGGATGTTCTCATCACCACAGTCGAAAATGGCTGACTTGATCTCAGCCGATGTGAATGCGATAGTGAGTCCCTCTGCTTCCTCGACACTCAATTTTGATCCCGACCACCCAACAAGTTTGGGGCAGTCCTTCCATTCTTCTCGAAATTTCTCACGAAAAAAATTCGAAGATGCACTTCTTCACCCTCTTAGGCTTATCCACCCAGCAACCATCAATCATAATGCCAGATATACCATTAGCCACTTTTCGCTTATTAATGCAACTGTGGAAAAATCTAGAGTTTTCATCCCCGTCAATTGCCCATTTTATTCGAGATTTTTGTTTAAGGTCCATAGCTTTCGAATCCTCCATTTCTGAAATTCTCCTAATACACTCCACTCTGATCCAACTTTCTTCTTCAGTGAGTTCCTTAACTTCCATCATGGTATCGATTTCTTCAAGTTCTTTTCTGCATTCAATCATCTCTTCCTCTTCTCTATTTCTAGTAACGTCCCACCAGGTTTTTATTTCGTTCCTTATATGCTTAAGCTTGTACATGAGTCTTAAATCTGCAGGCCCATGAAACACAAACTCCTCAGCAGCTTTAACCACCACCGCCTCCAAATCGCTCCTTCCCATCCAAGAACTAAAAACCCAGAAAGGCTTCGGGCCATAATTTAACTCCTTGAATTATGGCTAATGAACATTTTTAAGCTTGTGTTTGTTTGTTGTTATCGTTGTAATGACTAATGAACATAGAAGTAGGATCTAATTGTCGTTCTAACCATTTACAAATTTTTACTACCTATTTGTGGTCCAATTAAACGAGGGACAATAAAACAATTTCGTCAACAGATCCTCTGTTTTGGTGGCCTTGAGTTGAAAGCAGATTTTGTTTGGGTTTTTCTATAAGGGCACCAGAAAGCCGTTTGAATGAGGTGAGTTGACTTGATATTGGTGAAGCCGGAAAGTAATAATCATAATACAAATAAAAACTTCTCTCGTGAATTTTGCAACAGTTATTTCTGGAAGCAGTTTATCTATCATCGGGAAGAGGTATGACTGTTTACATCTTACCTTCCTCATACCCCGTCTTTAACGGGATTAGGTGGTGGTGTTGTTGTATCACAACTTAAATCAAACAAACATATAGAGTATCCTTTTAGGATGCCCATTTTTCAAATTAAGCTCTCATCGTGTTAAATAAGAACAATATTGAAATTAAGATCATACTTAAATATTCTAGTCTCTCATATGTCTTGTAGTACACAATAAAAACTAAATGAATAATAAAATTTTAAAAAGTTTGTATATTACTAGTATGATATATTTGAGTATTTGACATACAACTCACTAAACAAATTAAGTACCTGTTTATTTTTTTAGTCATTAATTGTTGAGTGCATCCAATGTGGGAAGACTTAAATGACGCAGATTTGATTCTTTGGGGTACGTGCCCAGATCATGGTTGAATTAAATGGAGATATTTTACCGTCATCAAAAACTTTAGAGGGAGGTCATGATGGATATTCAATGTGATATTGGGGACAATGTTCTCTACTTAACCTTTTTTTTTTTACTTGAAACTTTTTTTTAATTTAAAATTTAAAACTTTATTAATGCACTTAATATAAAAGAGAAATTTCACTGTATTCACAAGTCAAGTTTATTTATTGAAATGTTTCATTTAAAAAAAAAAGTTTAAATGAAATTAATGCATATGATTCTTGTTATTAACTACCTTAATTAAAGACTATTATTAACAAATCTCATTGTCTTAATCAAATTTCTATATAAAATCTCATGTTTCCAATGATCTTTTGCTTAATCAACGTTTTGTTGTTTAATATTTAAATTACAAAACCTTAAAATTAAGTTCAAATTCTTAATAGTCATGCCATAATCCAGATGCACTAATCCGATGTGGGCTTTAGAGAAACCATATGCCTTTAACACATCGAAGTGTCGAACCTTATTTTTAAAATCCATTTCTTAAACCAAATGTAAAACCCGACCATTTTTTTTTATAAATATACTCGCATGTATGTGATTTATTTGTAACCCATACATTCTTGACTCAACCATACATTAAAACGCCTCTTAAATGACCAACAATAATTGAAAGTGAAAAACATACGGAGAGGCACAACCGACCGCGCAAATTGAGCATCCTTGCGGCACAGGAAGGAGTCATGCGGCGCAAACTAGCTCCTGATCCGATTTTGACCTGCCAAAAGAGCTACTGTTATCAATCGTGATTATGCTTTAATATAGTAGTGGTAATTAGAAGAACTACTTAACGTTTATCCTTGTAAGATAAGCTATATATTACATAAATTGTGTTAAAAATATTGGCGTATTTAAAAAGAATATTTAGATCATAAAACTATTAAACTAATCACTTATTAAAATAAAAATATTGAAAGGTGGTCAGGTGGGTAGTGACAAAACGAGGGTTTACTAAAACAGATATAATTGGGTAGCAGCTTTTATGTCATCATGTGTTACGTAAGGTAAATATATATATCACAATTTGACATAATGTTTTTTTTGTAATATTTGTTGCTTACCATGACACTATAATACTATATACTTCATTATGTTAATTTACAAAAATTTTGATTAGTTGATAATATTTATCACATACGTTGTAATTAGATGTATATATTTGATGTAAATAAATAATTGTTGGTAAATGCTTGCATACAGTGGCGAATCTAGAATCGCACACCGAGTAAGTCATTAACTTAGTTTGAGGGGACAAAATGAAAGGTTGGATAAGTCAAGTAGGGTCGGGTCATTATTATGAAACATAAAATGTATATAATTATAGTTATAAATCTTTTACGACTATTCTTAAAAATTAGAATAATACATTAGTCTATTGCTATTCATAATATCTATCTTGTCTATTTTAGTAATATGAACCTATCATTAAAAATTACACGCCCATTTTATCTGAACAAAACACAAACGAGTCATTTGGACATAAGCAAATATCACATAATAAACGTGTTTTAGTTCATTAAAGTGATAATGAGTTCTTAGAATTTAATATTAAAGACCATAAATATCATAGTGGTAACCAAAAGAGTAATAAAATGATAACAATACTTTGTAATAATATGTAACTAATAATAAGAGCAATATGAAATATGGTTATTCTGTTGAGATTTTAAAATATTAAAAAATATATATAAAGTGGAACTTAGGATATGCAAATTTCAAATAAATTCCATATATTATTATTATCCTAGTAATGTTGTAACCAGTAAAAATATAACAAAATTAAAAATGATTTTCATTCATGAAAAAAGAAAGTGAATTGGTCAATATGAAAGTGCAATAAATGTAAAAGCTTAGAATTTGAAGGGCTGATTTATAACTTCTATAAAGTTAGAAGCAAAAATAATGCATATGGTTATTTTGTGGCCATCTATTTCCACATTTTTTTTTTTTTTATCTATTTCCATCACTTTTATGCTTTAAATACTTGTACGATATGCAGTATTAATTGTACTATCGTTTGTCTTATATGATGGAAATAGCAACACCCGGTTATTTTACAATAAGGTGAAAAGAATTTTGTTTTACAAGACATGATTCCTGTAAAAATTCTCACACCTTTTTGCTTTTTATTCTTTATTTGTTTTTTATTTTTTGAAACCTTTTATTTTATTTTATATTACTTTAGTAATTTTTTTATTTTAGATTTTTTATACCATTTTGGTTTTTTGTTTTTAACTTTTGATCTATTATATTTTTTTTCAACTATTTAATTTTAACCATTTTGTTTTACATATAACTTTTTCGGAATATTTTTTAATACTTTTCGTTTGTTTTTTGGATTTTTATTCATAACATTTTGTTTTTTTGTGGTACTGCCCTTAAAAAAGAAAATGAATAACCGTAGCAACGCGCGACATGAACACTTTTTGTGGAAGGTTTTCCTTTTTGTTGATATTTTTGGGTTTATTTTTTTACATTTTTTTCCCTTTGTGATTTTTTAAGAGTAAACATAAACATGATGTTGTGGTAATGTGATTGTGGTTGTGGTTGTGGTCTTGCCCTTAAATACGAAAATAGATACCGAAGCATCACGCGGGGTTGAACCAACGCATCCATCGGACGACGCGAACCTTTTAGTTAATAATAAATTTAATCTACAACAAAACAATTCAAATAAACAAAATAAAAAAAAATTGATACTCCATACTTGTAAAGGTCAAATCAAATTACTTGTTTATCAATATTTTTTTTTTTTGAAAGGTGAACATCTTGGAAGACGTTGGCACACAGCCACCCGTCAGTATGGGTAACTCCGATCGAGTCGGTTGTCTAAACCGGGTCCCGCCGATCGGCTTTCAAAGGGAAAAACCCACAGGCCCCCTATCACCCGCCGGAATGAATCCCAAGCCACGGAGGAGTGTTTAACAGAGGGTCGAAACTTTACGCACTTAGCGGGTTTCGAATCCCCCACCTATGGAAAAACCCAAGGTGCATCAAGCCTGCTGAGCTGGCCATCATCACTTGCTGTTTATCAATATTTACTTTCTTTAAATACAATGATTTTATTATTATATCACTAAAGCAACAAAATAGATTCTTTAATTACGTACTGACAAATACTTTATTACCGTGGTTAAAGTTAAATCACACCCCCGTTCTCCCAATACAAATACCTTCACTAGTCACTACCCTCTCTATCTCTGGCGCTCACATTTTTCAATTTTCTAAAAAGAGAAAAAATATATATAATAATAATAATAAAAAAATAAAAAAAATTCCCCATCCAATATTTAAATAAAACCACACACACACACACACTCACATTCATTCACTGAGACTCATTTCGTGAGAGTTTGTTACAAAAACTTGACAGACCGGCCGGAAATGATGGTGTTTGGACACTCAAATCCAACAAAACATCAGCAGCAAGTGTTTCCAGTGGATTATGAAGCTGATGTTTCTCAACGTCTTATAGAAGCTTCATTCTCGAGCGACGATCTTAAAACAGCGTCTGACTGCATTGATGATCCTTACGTTGACATTAACTATATAGGCGCTGTTTGGTTGAAAGTTCGTGTTGCGGAAGTTGTTTGTAATGATGAAGTGGAGAATGTGGTGAGATTTGAGTATAAGGAATTCAAATCAGACGTTACTGCTTTGTTCGTTGCTGTGCATACTGGAAATGTCACACTAGTTAAGAAATTGCTGGTATGGATCACTTACTTTCTTTCTAATTACTTGATCATTTCCGGATTTTTGAAATATAAATAAATTAGTCAAACATTTTTTTTTTAAGTTTGCATTTAATGCTGTTACATTTCTTAATTACTATAATTTGAAATAATAAGATTACTATAATATACTACTATCAATATAATAAATAAATAAATAATAGAGATATAATACAGTTTTGAAATTTGAATGTATGATTTTTAAAAGGTGAGTAATTAATGATATGATTGGAGCTCTTGGTCTAGTGATCCAAAGGGAGGTGGGAGGCTTTGCCTCTCTGGAGGTCCAGGGTTCAAATTCAGGCAATGACGTTTAATTACTAACTTCGGGAAATTAACTAACTAATAACAACTATCATTTGCCATTCAAAAAATAAAATATAATGATATGATTAAACTTGTTTTCACTTTTTTTATATTTGTTTTTTTAGTTAAAAGTTGAATCCTTGTTAGTACTTGCTTGATGGATGGTTTTCTGAGATAATGAGTTTTATGATTTTTAACTTTTAATAGTGAAAATGAGGACGGATATGATATATGTAGATTGAAAGGGGCAATAGAGAAGTTGTATACTCATAAGTTGAAATTTGAAAAGGTTTTTAAGGTTTGTTGTTTGATAATGGCAAAAACATGTTTTTGACTCAAGAATTAATGCTCGTTGCGATGTAATAAGGTTAAGTTATTAACATACAGACGAGCATTTTTTGGGTCAAAATGTGTAAAGTGTGATTTGAGAATCTAGGCAAAAGGAAATAGTATGTTAATGTTTGTTCTCCTTAATACCTTAAAGTACCAAAAGCTAAAAGTTTTATATGAAATCATATATATGCTAGATTGATATTTTAAGCCTTTATGCAGTGATTCAAATTCAAATTAGTATAATTGTTGGAATGGGTTATATGGAAAACTTGTTTATCTAATTTATTACTCGTATAAGATTAACTAGATACTGTACCATTTGTTTTGTGAAAGTAGGAAATTTTCATATAACTGCAGAATACCAGAAATATTACAAGACAGTAAATTCCTGATTTTCATAAACATGGATTTTATGCTCTCAATACCAACAAACACCGACATTTTTAGGCAATTCAGGGTTAATTTCTTGCATGTGTTATGTAAAAGAAATATGATGTCAAGTATTTTAATGTTTATTTGTAGTTTTGTACCCATGTTAGGAGTATTATTTAAGGTAGAGAAAATCTTAGATCTGGTTTAATTCAATAGTTAATGTTGTAGATGGATTTGACTTACTAGTTGATAACACATGTATACGCAAGCTAATAACATTGATCTCACTAGTAATTATTTTATGTATTTTGGTGCTTAAGAATCACAACACCTGAACTTAACTACACAATGCTAGCTATGTGGTTTTCTAACAAATGGTTATTTTAATTAAGCCATACATACATGTTTCAGCATTTTTTTTCTTAAGCAATTCATGTAATTGGTTTGCGATCCAACGCCACTGAAAGCAATCAACAATACAGAATTAGTATGCAGAAACTATCTGACCATATTCTTCGTTTACACGTGTCTACAAGATCTATCTTAATTCTTGGAAATCCATGTGATTTGTAAACCTGAATATGGAAATTAATAACTGCTATAAGGCAAAGATGTGGACGTGCAAGTATTTGATCACATTGATCCCCATTCTATGCTGTCTCAACTCTCTAAACATGGGTCAGGGTATGAAACAGTGACACGACACCTTCCGTGGGCTCACTGAATGCCCCATATTATACTGTCCAAATCAGTGATTCGGTTCCCATCTTTTGTCTCTCTGTGTGTGGCCATGTCCAGGTGTTCCTGATATATACCATTAATTAATAAGCCATAACAAAAGAGAATACTATGCTCCCAAGCGGGTTAATTTTTTAATTTTCTATTATGCGAAATGACAATATTTTTTGGTCTTTTTCGTAAATGACAGAGCCATGGAGCCGATGTGAATCAGAAACTTTTTAGAGGCTTTTCAATGACAGCGGCTGTAAGAGAGGGCCATCTTGAGATCTTTGAGATCTTACTAAAAGCCGGTGCCTCTCAGCCTTCTTGCGAGGAAGCTCTACTAGAGGCCAGCTGTCATGGACGCGGTGGTAAATTTATCGAGTTGCTAATAGCTTCTGATCTTATCCGACCCCATATTGCTGTACATGCTCTTGTCACTGCATGCTGCAGAGGATTTATTGATGTGGTTGATGTTCTATTGAAGGTAAACATCACTATGTCGGCTGTGCTTAATTATTCGTACATTATTGACATAATCAAAGAATTACAAGATTATCCTTACATTCCTTTTCTAGTTATACAACAGTACTAAAGTTAATACCTAGCAGTCTTAAAATCTTTATTTACCTTTCTCATAACTAAGTTATATTTAATACAATTTCTGAATTGTAATGACAGTGTGGTGTAGATGTAAATGCCTCTGCTAGAGTGTTGCTCTGCTCATCTAAACCATCCCTTCATACCAATATCAATTGCACACCCCTTGTTGCAGCCGTTGTTGGCCGACAAGTTTCTGTCGTTCGTCTGCTTTTGCAGGTAACTTTAATCCGAACTTAATAATGTCATGGTAAAACAGAATCTACCATATTAATAACTAAGGTTTCTATCAGTTATATAAAAATTTATGCCTTAACAAATTGATCTCATAGCATTAACTTCTATTCAGATTCTTGGGAAAACAAAGTGAGTGTACTCCAATGTTAGATACAACTCCTCTAAACATATATCTTTAAAGATTCTGGGACCCTTTATAGTATCTTTGTAACAACTACTATAGAACAGCTGGATTTTTTTGTAGCTATTGATGTTAATATGACACTTGCGTCATAATGGTTCACCAAATATCACCAGAACACACACACACACATATTCAGAAACTGCATTTGTCCAGTAGTTGGTATTTGATGTGTTAATGAATTATACATGTTATCCTTAACCATGGTAGATACTATTTCACTTCACTATAAACCAACTTTTAAAAACAAAAATGTACAAAAACAAATCACCAACTGACCAAGTTGTTGTACCTACCTATTAAATTTGTCAGAGCTATTATGTTTACTGAATTATGTTCCTATTGAAGATAAGCAAATACGGAACGTATGTACATGACATATATGATATATCTAGCTGGCATTCACAGGAATTATTGTGTACTTAGATATTATTTATGAAATGTATATTAATCTGTTTGGTCTTTTGTGCCACAAGCATGGTACTAACATATCTTGTTTTTTTTCTTGTTTTGTTTTTGTTTAAGGTGGGGGCCGATGCCAACATCAAGGTCCAGTTAGGAGCATGGTCTTGGGACATGGCATCAGGTGACGAGTTTCGGGTTGGTGCTGGACTTGCAGAGCCTTATGCTATTACTTGGTGCGCGGTGGAGTATTTTGAAGCGAATGGTGCCATATTGCTAATGTTACTCCAGCACAATTCCCTTGAAGCATGTCACAATGGTAGAACTCTCTTACATCACGCTATACTTTGTGGGAACATAGGAGCCGTAAAAACACTACTAAAATGTGGGTCTGACGTGGAATGCCCAGTCAGAACCACGCAAAAGAATGAAACCCGGGCTATACACATGGCTGCACGCCTTGGATTCCCAGCGATTCTTCAGCAGTTGATAGACTCCGGGTGTGATATTAATTCAAGAGTTAAAAATAATGGCGAAACTGCTCAAATGATATGTGCTAAATTTAAACGGGAAGAGTGTCTTCGAGTATTGACCAAAGCTGGTGCTGATATTGGTTTGGTCAATTTTTCGGGTCAATCTGCCCAGTCTATTTCTGACTCGAATAGATGGTCTCTTGGCTTTCAACGAGCAGTGTTGGACATCATTAGAGCTGGGAAAATACCCACATCTAGTAACAGTAATGTCTTTTCACCTCTAATGTTTGTAGCCCATTCAGGAGACATACAAGCATTAGAAGTTTTAATCACTCAAGATGAAATCAATCTTGATGATCAAGATGGGAAGGGCTTTTCAGCAGTTATGGTGACTGCAATGAAAGGTCATATTGAAGCCTATAGGCTTCTTGTGTATGCCGGATGTGATGTAAAGCTTACTAATAGAGCGGGCGAGACTGCCATTTCTCTGTCTAAAATGAACGAGAATTCTGATATGTTTGAGAAAGTAATGATTGAATTCACCCTTGAAAAAGGTAACCAAAATGCCAGAGGCTTTTATCCTCTACACTATGCAGCTCGTCATGGTGATACACATGCTGTTAAACTGTTGGTCAACAGAGGATACGATGTAAACATTCCTGACGGGGATGGATACACGCCCCTCATGTCAGCAGCAAGAGAAGGGAATGGAAAAATGTGTGAGCTATTAATCTCGTATGGGTCTGTTTGCAGTTTCAAGAATTCAAAAGGGGAAACCGCACTCTCACTTGCGAAAAAACACACTGATAACAGTGCAGAGAGTGTGATATTAGACGAGCTTGCTAGAGTACTAGTTATAAACGGTGGCAATGTGTTAAAGCATACAAAGGGAGGGAGAGGAGTCTCACACAGAAAAGAGCTGAAAATGATCATCGCTGAAGGTGTTTTGAGATGGGGAAACTCAAGTAGGAGAAATGTGATCTGCTGCGAAGCTTTAGTAGGACCAAGTGTTAGTTTTGAGAGGTGTAGGCGGAAGAAGGGGGATGCTGATGTGCCAGGGATTTTTCGGGTGGTGACCATGAAGGACAAAGAGGTGCATTTTGTTTGCGAGGGTGGGTTTGAAATGGCGGAGTTGTGGGTAAGGGGCATAAAGCTTGTGACTAGTGAAGCGAGGCGAAAATTTGATTAGAGGTAGCATTTCGTTATCTAGGATGGCCCTGAATCTTTTTGTATGTGTAGATATAGTACGATGAAAGCATGAAATACTTCGTCTTGAAGTATTCTTTTCCATCAAATAAACATCGTTTTCATATATGGACTACTGTAGTATTCTAAAGTAACAAGTCTTACAATAGAAATAAACAAACACAAAAACAAATTTTATGATATGGTAAAAATAAAATAAAAAAATCAGCAGTTAAAGTTGCATTCAGCTCTTGTTGCAGATATAACATTGAAAATAAACCAATTCAGTCAATGAGAAAGTTGAATTTGTATTAACATGCACAAAAGAATACAGCCTGCTAGTTCAGTTCAAACTGGACCAGGTCAACCATAAAAAGCAAAAGAACAGAACATATAAGACTGTGGTCCATGAAAAATCAGCAATACCCGAAAAGCCAAAAGGATTGTCGTCCTCCTTAAGCTTCAAGTGACTTCCTTTCCCTTAGTTTTGCATAACATCTCTTAGCTGACTTGTTAGGAGGTATTGATGAAGTTTGTTTTTGTTAATATATAGAACGTGCGCATCTTGCTACTTCACGAAGAGGTTCCTATTCTGTAGGAAATGGTATTGACCATGTAGTTACTAGTTAATTACTAGCTTGGGCTAATTAGAGTTGATCATAAGCTAGCTAATCACTATAACAATGTCTGAATCAATATAATTGAATCTTTCCCTTTGCAACTCTACATGCACATGTACACGTATTCTAGATACAAGGAGTATATCCATTGAATATTTTTTATATGATATAAAAGTTTTAATACGCGACAAATGAATCTTTTGTATCGACGTAAACAAGTAAAAATACCATAAAAGCTAGTAGTCATCAACTTTATCTATTTTACATTCATCGTTTAACAAATACTTGCATTATTGCTTTGTGTTAGTGACCAAAAAAGAAATACATAAAGAGGAAGAAAGTTAAGAAACCACAATTCTAGTCGCTTGAAGACCCATTCATCATCATTTACATACTTTGAAGACCCACAAGTCTGTCCATCATTAAGGAAAGGATTCGAGTCCGACTGCCAAAGAATTAGAGCAACACCTGCACATAAACCCAATGAGAAGCCGGACCCATAAACAGCAACAAAATAAGGGCAATTAAATTATCAATATGACGAAAATAAATTTTAAGCATCTCGATATAAAGAGAACAAAAACCGAATAGTAAGATAAACATGTACTATCTTAACAAGAATCCTATGCACGTGATATTCCTTGAATGTTGAATTCAAGTGCTACAAGATAAAAGAAATTTTCATGTTATTCATCATTCAATATTTTAAACATAAGCAGTTTCTGAAATTTGAATTGAATACGATGGCATGTAAGTCAGAAAGATAGGTCCTTCCGCCTAAGTAACAAGAAAGCAATAGTAGACATATGGACGAACATCCTCCAAGGAAGTGTTTGGTTCTGTTATAGATACAAATAGTGAATTGGGTGGGTTGGGTAATGGGTCATTTTTAGTTTGGTAAGGTTTGTTTGACCCGCTATGTTATGATATGGGTCAAAATGAATTAGTCAATACAGTAAAGTCAGTGAAGTCAAATGTAATAGAGTAGCGCCTAATTCTGTTAGTTGCAAGTGTCAATAGTCCATGTGGCTTATGGACTTATGGTGATTGATCGGGTTAATGGTCGAGTTGGTTAGGAGGTGTTTATATAGAGGGAATAGGTCTGTAATGTTCATTATGATTTGAATGATCAATAAAAGATTCCCAACTTTCCTGTGTGGTATTGGGGTTCCAATTGGAGTTGTTCTCCAATTGTGAGAGATAAGAGATATTCTCATAATTTTGAGTATTTTTCTCATTCATTAGTTGTATCAGAGATTTAGAATCTCTGCGATCTTAACATTACTTACACTGGCAACTTAAAATTTGGAGAATCGGAATTCGTCTATGCGTTAAATTCATACTAAATGACATCCAATCTGAAATTGGTGTTGAAAAAGGTGTGACGGGTTGGAGTGAACATCATTGCTGAATCATGTGAGGTGGAACCGAATTGTTTCAAAGGAGACAAAGATCCGATTCGAGTTAAGGGAACAACTAGTTAATGTATAAAGCTGAAATCTCCCACTGAATTGAATAATCCTGAACCTTCCATCACACCAGGTGAAATCAATTCCCAACCAAATGTTGTGATTAATCCAGTGTGTGATCCTCATGAATTACAACTAGATTCGGTCACTGGAAACCTAAAAAGGGAAATATGTGCACACGGGGTAAAATGCCTAAACCAAAGTGTACGGGCCACCTGGAGTTCATTACAGTAACAGTTGATGGGCCTAAACATGTTGATAGATTCCTTCTTAAGGATCTTTATAAAGAATGCTTGGTTTCCGTTACGAATAGCTTCATGGGGGTTTATCATGTTGGTTTACAGCTTCAACGGTGGAGCAATATCAGGATCAGAAAAGACTGAAGACTATATATATATATATATATTGGAAGAGTTCAATTTGGTTCAAGTTGTAAAAAGGTTGTTGGGAACACTAAAACCATGAAGGCAGGCAATACATACAAAATGCAAGGAGCTGTTCATGTGTATGCATGCCAACAAAGACATCGATGAAGGGGTGTAGAGAATAGCAACCATCTCAAGTGAAGTATCTTAGGGGGAGAGGAGTGGCGACGGGTTGGGATGGGATGGCTGGCTGGGGAACCCGTTGGGGAACACCGCCACCATGCCAACTGGTTGAAGAGGGGCTTGTTGGGGGCGGGCTTTAAGTTGGTTACGGGTTGAGAAGGTTTTGAACGTTGGGGGCTAAAATCCGACCGTTACATGCATTAAAAAAAAAAAAATTTCCACTATAAATACTATTATATTTTAAACCAAACCATTAACAAAACAAATACATATTTTCACACACTTTCACCAAAACTACATCACTTTTACTAAAAAAAAAATGGATTCATCTTCCGAATCTTCTTCATTTTGTGTTCCACCGGAGTTATC
>JAOEHQ010026131.1:0-13824 GCA_025447715.1 Asclepias incarnata
GTATTTAAGGGGTGGTCTTGGGTTCAATTCCTAGCTCTCACCTTTTTTGGTCTTTCTCTTTTTTGATTTACAATTCATCTCTAGCAAAATTATATTTTGCCCCTTTTATATTTATTTGTTCTAATTTGGCCCTTTTTGTGTCTCATTTTTTTTTCTTTGTTTTTTTAACATCTCATTTTAAAAGGTTTTTAAAAACTTTTGTTGCATCTTTTGTTTTTTGTATGTTTATATTTTACTATTTTTGTTTTTTTTTTTGTATACTTTGTAACATTTTATTTTTGGTGACTTTTTGATTTCTTCATAACTTTTGTAACATTTTGTTTTTTTAACATTTTTGTTATACATACATATCTTTTTTGAAATTTTTTTTTTACTTATTCTTCAAATTTTTTGTTTTAGTTTGTTTTTTTCTAAACATTTGGTATGACAACTTTTGAGCATTGGTGTGGTATTACCCTTTTATATTTATACTAGTTTTCAATCCCGTCCGATGGACGGGTGGTTTTGAAAAAAAATAGTTTATAGGTGTTCTTTTTAAAACAGAGATTGTTATTATATAAAACAAAGAATTTGCATAAACATTAAACAATTAGATATATAGTGAAGGGTCATAATTATGAAAATATAAATTGAGAAATAATAAAATATTGATGAAATAACAAAAATATATCTATATATATATATATGAAAATAGATTTATTTACAAAAACATATAGGAGCAGAAGAAAAAAGAATTATAGATTTTGAAGTAGTGTATTGATTTAGTTTGAGTATACATATGTAAATAAGTTTTTAAATTAATGAAAATGAAACAAAAAAAAACAGCAAAATACAATTAAAACAAAAAATTCAGTTTGAAATTACATACGTAAATGAGTAGATTTCAGATAAGTAAAGAAATATAAAACAAAAAAGATTAGATATTTTTAAAATATTTTGCAAATATAACCAAAAGAAATATAAAGAGATACTTTAGGATGTTTGTTAAATATAATAAAGCTTTAATAAAATAAAATTTTATTAAAATAAAAAAGAAATTGAGAGTAGGAAAAGAATGGGAGAGAAACCATTTTCAAGAATGATTCTTATGGTGCCAAGTGTTTCTTCAATATCCTCTTTTAGTATATATTGAGATTTGGTCTCAGCGGCATTGTCACTTTATGTATTCAACTCCAATTTCAAAAGAAACTTATTCTGGGAAAACACATGTTTCCAGTCCTTAGAGCATTTTTGCTCACACCAGGATTTGAACCCAAGACCTCAAAGTCCCAAGTTCTCCAAGTATCAATTCATTAGTCAACTCATATATCTTAAATATCAATTAACACTTACCTTATATATATTTTGTCAAAATTTCCATTTCTATAATTATATTTTAATAACGGGATTAACGAGTTCTTACACAGCATATTCGTGATCGCTGCATTGTGCGAGTACTTTCTAGTATATCTTTATAATTTTATCATCTATCTGTTTACTTTTAATAATGTATCTAACGAGTAAATTATCCCCGCGCGTTGCCGCAGGTATTTTTTTAGCTAATCTAAAAGTCACTTTCGTAATATAATGTTTTTGTTATAACAAATAATGACACTTTGATAACAATGATATAATGTTATGTACCAACATAACATATAATAATATATTTTTTTAATGTAAATAACGACATTTTGATAATGATAAGATAGCGTGTCATCAATAGTTACATTAACCAAAACAATGACACTTTGATAACAGCTATATAATATTTTACTATATGTGAGATAACAACATAACATATAATAATAATTTTGTTAATGCAAATAACGACTTTAAAAAACAATAATAAAATGTTTTACTATAAGTCAAATACCAAATAAATAAGGTGGCTATAAAGTTTTCACACAAATCGTCGTTTATCAAAATAAGATATAATATCGCCTGCACAATTAATTGTAGAAAACAAAAAACAAATGAAAGCGTGGTATCTTAAATAATTAGTTGTAGAAAGCAAAATTATGTCATGTAATGAACTTTCAAATTCCAGTTATTGGATGTACCCAAGTATATATGGCAACCATATAAACGGTCACTTGTAAGTTTTTGATTGGTCGAGTACATCCAATAACCGAAATTTGAAAGTTCATTACATGGCATAAACATTTTACGAGATATTTACATAACATAGACATTTAGTCATAGTTAGTTACATCCATAGGTAATAATCCCAAAATTATATATAGTACATTGTATAAAGAAAAAACATATAAAAACAACAACAACCGGACGAATCATAGCATAAGCGGGGTATGAGGAAGGTGAGATATTTGTCTCTACCCAAAGATAAAAAGACTTAGCCGGATAAAGAATAGGAAAATGTAAGAGATAAATAACCATAAAAATAAATATTAAATAAAAAAATAAAATAAACACAAAACAAATGAAAAGTAAATATTAAATAAATGAAAAGTATGAGAGAAAAAAAAACATAAAATAAATATAAAAAAAAACTAAGCAAACAGAGCTACGCAGGAGCCTAGCCAGTAGGCTGAATCATTATTGAATGAATAGGAAGTTTTGAATTGTTTTCGGAATGTTACATTAAACCACTGCATCCGAATAAAAATAGTCGTTAAGCCTGATTACTTTGAACATAAAGGTAAGAAAGTGAACGAGTAGAGTCCCAAAACAAAACATGAGTTTGGCGGTCTGAGAGCAAAAATCCTTGTTGGATCTAATCTAATCTAATCTAATCTAATCTAACCGTGGTAAAAACTGAGGGATATTATACTGACGATGATGACGTCTGTCTGACTTTCTATTTTGGGCATCTATCATTTTTGTTTTCAGTAGTAATTAGTCTACCAATTTTTATGTTTTTTGTTCTTTCATTCTCAATTCATTTGCTATCTTTCAAATCTAATCAATCCATCTTGAATCTTGTACGTAGTAGTCTGTTGGGTCGGCTCGCATAGTTCCGAGGTCTTTCTTTTTACTGTCAAATTCCTTCCTTTGGTCGGCACCCTTTCTTTATGATTAAAATTAAAATTAGGGTTCCTTACTCCCTTCCATTTATATATTCTCACTCATTGGCTGTGTATTAGGCCATTCTTGTATTTTTCAGCCAAATTATTTTATTTAATTTAATTATATAATATATGGTATACGTATAATAATAATAATAAACAACATTACCACCACCACCACCACCACCACCCTGCCCTCATCATCACATCATCTATTTCAAGATTCTATTTATTCATATCAACCTCCCTCTTACTTCATGATTCCATCTCAGGTTACTCTTCCAACTTCTTCTTCTTTATTTATTATCATTATTATTTTAGCAAAACTCAACTTTGGGATATTGTTGTTGTTTATACTTTTATGTGATTTTGTTTTATATTTATTTAGTATATTAATCGAGTTTTTATTTTTATGCAAAATGATAGGGCTTTAAGTTTTGTCATATTGGGGATTTGGGTTTTTGATGATTGAAAAGTTTAAGGAAAATGGAATACAATTCGCCGTCGAAAGATAGGTCCAACGGTTTGTGGGCTTCACCGCGAGGTCAAATGGATAATTCGATGACTATGGATGATCCGTTTAATAGTTTTTCTGAGCTTATGAACTTTGATACTTATGCTGGATGGTGTACTAGTCCTTCTGCAGCTGATCAGATGTTGGCTTCTTTTGCTTTGTCAGCTGGTTATACTTCTTATGATTTAGGCAACTTTTCGGAGCAAGTTAAGAATGGGTTTGCTCCGATTGATAGGGAAACCGTGCAGACTTCTGTTAATGCAGTTGGAGACTTCGGTTTGCCCGCTGATGATGAAAATGGTTCGGGTCAAGAAAGAGATAATAATCAAGGGAATGCGCATGTTATGGTGCAGAGGTCGTTACCAATGCAGTCACTTGCTGAAAAGATGTTGAAAGCGTTGTCTTTGTTCAAAGATTCGTCTGGAGCGGGCATTTTGGCTCAAGTTTGGGTTCCGATTAAGGAAGGTGATACATATATACTATTATACTAAGCACTTGTGAGCAGCCGTACTTGCTTGACCAAGCGTTATCTGGATATCGTGAAGTGTCTAGAGGATTCACGTTTTCTGCTGAAATGAAACCTGGTCATTTTCCTGGGCTTCCAGGTCGGGTTTTCACCTCAAAAGTTCCAGAATGGACTTCAAATGTGGCCCACTATAACAAAGCTGAATACTTGCGCATAGATCATGCGCTTAGCCACGAAGTTCGTGGATCGATTGCTCTACCTATTTTTGAAGATGACTCCATCGAGAAATCTTGTTGTGCGGTACTTGAACTTGTCACGATGAAAGAGAAGCATGATTTCAGTGCAGAGATGGATCATGTTTGCCGTGCTCTTGAGGTATATCTAGATACTTTCTTTGTTTGTGAAACTGTAATCCATATCTTGTTTAATAACAATGAGCTTAAAGATATCAGAACTAGTGGTACTATACTACTATCTTAGTATCTTGTTAAGATGTCTAATATTGGTTATACAAAAGGTCAGTAAGGTAGCATTGATATAAAGTAATTAAGTGAGTTCAAATTGCTGATCATTCATATTTTAGAGTTATCTATATTTCCTATAATAAAAAGGTTGCTCAAATAGGTGTCTCTGAACTGCTCATTTCTCTTTCATATTTGTGTGTTTATAAATAATAATCTAGTATATAACCTATCCATAGTTCTGTATCCATGTAGTGCTGTTTCGTGTATACAAGCTTGTTATTTTTTTCTTCTTTATGTGAGGTGCTCTTCTTGGCTTACAAATAAATAAAGAAAAATATTACTAAGTTTGGGTACAAGCATCAAGGTATGGGCAAGTTTGAAATCAGTCAATTTTGTGCTTTTTATTGTAACCTGGTATCAAAACTTGTAACACTGGATTTTGATTTCTAGTTTCCTGCAAAGTTTGAGAATCCTTGTGATTGTAAATTTATCTTACGATCATCATCTCTTACGTTAACCTCTGTTTTAATACTTGCAGACTGTGAACCTGAAAAGTGCTGCACCTCCCCGATTTCATAAGCAGGTATGTGATCAATAGGCCTAGATTTTATAGTTTGAATACATTTTGTCACAATGTTAAGTAGATTCCATTTGTGTATATGATATCAAGCTGTTTCAACTAGCTCGATCTAGCACTTCTAATGAAACTCCTGCTTAACCTCACTTTGAGTTCTGGTGGGCAATTGAAATGTTAGTATCAATATAAAGTTCAGGTCTGTGTTAGCCTCTGATGTTATGGTTTTGTAATATAAAGAAAATAATGCTATCCATGGTTGAAGAAATACAATATGATTATGTTATGAGAAAATTGAACTTAGACTGGCATTCTTATATTTCAAGATAATGAATAATGATATTGAAAATGGAAGCTTAGGTGTGATGTTGAGTTTAGTTGCTCATGTTGCTATCAGGCTTCATTTACTTATTCCTTCTATTACTGGTTAGAGCCTCTTCATTCAATACACCTCAAATTTCATTGGACAGATAGGCACACTGCTTTCTGATTCTAAGCAGTTATAGATATAAATATTAAAATAACTATAGAATAGTTATCCTATGGCTAATATTATGCAAGTAGTTGTGGGATCCTCAATATGCTCAACTTTTCATGGACGTGTGGTCTGAAAAGATACCTACCTGAGTTTATGCTGGTGAGCTTGTGTGGAGCAGTATGCATTTCCTCCCCTGTCTTTCTGGTCCCTTCTTTCTAGTGAACGAGCCGGACGAAAATAGTCACTTCTTGCCCATTTAAAAGCTGATTGTCAAGAGGTCCCTTGTTCTGTTATGCAGAGATGTTTTTTTTTTTAAAAATCATAAGAGGGTTTAATTCTTTTGCCTTATATCATCATTTTGCAGTGCCTTTCAAAAAATCAAATGGCCGCTTTAGCTGAAATAACGGATGTTCTTCGAGCTGTATGCCATGCACATAGATTGCCTGTTGCTCTGACATGGATACCGTGTAGTTACAATGAAGGAGTTTGTGATGAAATAATAAATGTACGGGTGGGAGGGTGTAATATCAATTCAGCTGAGAAAAATATACTATGTATCGAGGCTGATGCTTGTTATGTCAATGATCGAGATATGCAAGGTTTTGTGCAAGCTTGTAGTGAGCATCATCTTGAGGAAGGACAGGGTATTTCTGGAAAAGCACTTCAGTCAAACCATCCTTTTTTTCTACCTGATGTAAAGGAGTACCATATAAATGAGTACCCACTTGTCCAACATGCTCGTAAATATGGTCTAAATGCTGCTGTGGCAATTAGGTTGAGGAGTACCTATACTGGTGATGATGATTATATATTGGAATTCTTTCTTCCGGTTAACATGAAAGGTTCTACAGAGCAGCAACTATTGTTGAACAACTTATCCTGTACAATGCAGAGGATCTGTAGGAGTTTGAGGACAGTTTCTGATGCAGAACTATCTGGCGTAGGGGGATCAGATGTTGAACTCCAGAGAGGTTTAGATGAAAGCAGGCTACCATTGGAATTATCAAGGAGCTCCTCTGAGCAGAAACACATGGCAAGAGGTTCAACTCCTGCTGATCAGGTTTCTGTAAATGCAACCGACCCAACTGATGTTAGGATAGGTCCACGCCCACCTGATCAGGTAATGTTAGGATTAGATGTGATACTTCCTTAGCACTGCACAATGTCAGTTCATGTATGTTTCTTATATGTTTGCAGTCCTTATTTGCCCTGTTATTCTCATTACTGAACTAGATATAACATGCTTGAGCTCTTGCCACACCCCTACTGTGGGATGAAAATTTGGAATTTCAAAAGAGAAACCACACCAAGTATTAGATGTGATGTTTAGGGAAACTCGGGCAGTTTATTAACATGCATTTAAAATAAATATTATGTCCATTATGAGCCCCAAAAAATTGCTAAGGTCGGGGAGAGGTGCAGGGATAAGAGTTGAACCTATTACAAGGACTACCAACTGCAGGACCCGGTTGATTTTCACAAAAGTTTTATTACCCATGCTGATGGTTCTTGACCTTTAATCTTTTTGGTTGATGAGTCTTGTAATTTGCACGGTGCATACTAAAAATAATAATTGCTGTTCGTGTTAATAACTTGCTAGATTCTGTTTACCATAAAAAGCAAGATCAAAATTAATCTGAAGCTGAGAGACTGGGCGTTGGGCATATTCATTTTTTTTTTTTTTGTAACTTTTTTCTTTTTGGGGCTTTACAGTCATTCTCTGAAAGATGCATTGTTTGAAACTCCTTACCTGATATGTTATTAACATTGCCAATCTCTTGTAGGTTTGGGTAACTCTTACCATTTTCACACTTGCTTCTACAATGTAGCTACTTTTTCTCTTTTCTTTTTAATTTTCTTTATTGTTTTATTTTGTGTTTCTTTTCCTGTCACTTGCTAACTCCATTCTGAATCCATGTCGCACGGCTTGAATATATTATTCTAGTTATTGAGCGTGAATCTCAAGTGTTAAGGATCCACAGATAGACTTAATAAAGATATAGGATCAGCGTGTAATTCATGTCTCTTCTAATATCTGCAAGTTCCATAATTTAGCCATTGGCTCAAAATGCTGTACCTACATTATGATCAATGGTACACTCCTTGATAATCATACTTATAATGGTTTCAAAGCTGCACAATCCTAACCCCCCTAGCAAACCGTAGCAGCACCCTGCCATTTAAGATCTTGGATAGACAAAGATGTGACTAGCTGCCACTGTCACATAGTCATACCTGACTGATAGGATCTGACCCGAGACATGTGCAGGGCTTCACAGCTACCATGAAGGTGTCTGCTGTCCTCTAATATCGCTCATCGCTTGTGGCCACTGTAGTGGTAGTTTTGCTCCATTGACATATTTAGTAGCTAGGTCAATGTCTAAGTGTTCAACTCGATCTGTAAGAGATTTTTAACAAAGAATAAATAAACTAAGATTGGGTAGGTTTAATCATTATCTACGGTTGCTGGTGTGGGTGCCTATGAGTATGGTATTTTTTCATACGAGACAATAGAAGGCATATGGTATATCTCAAAGTTTTCCATTAGAATTGAATTAACCCAGTAGGAACATGATTAAGAACCAACAGTATGCACATCTAGGTGAAGTTTCTTCTCTTCAACAGGATGAGATTAGGGACCTTGTTGAGCTTCTTTTTTGGATGGATCAGGTGTAGATTGAGTACCTTATGCTGAGTAGATCTCTCACTTGACTGTCAGCCAGATTGATATCTAACGATACTCTTAAGCGTATTAAAAGGTATTATGAAGCGACCGTTAATCCTGATAGCTAAATGACACGAGTATAGGCTGTGATTGGCTGATTGCTGGTGCAACTATTAATTGGTTGTGCTATGTCGGCTTCATATAAATAATGCATATCTTTGTATTGTTTTTTAGGACATGTATCATTAGGAAGCCAGTCTTTGTGGTCAAGGAGGAGGTTTGTAGAGCATGTTAATATCAGTAGGTCTTTTAATGGTCTTAAACTCTTAATCAGCCTCCTGGGATTGATTTTTCTTGCTTCTTTCTGGATGCGGAGGAATTTGGCATCAGAATCACATCTCAATATAAGTATATACGAGACCAAAATATTTCTGTTGCAATAAATGTTTCATGTTTCACTATGAGTGTCAAAGGGCTTATTGTTTCCCTTCAAGATTTGGTGACAGCCGCTTTTATTGTACACTTAGAAATGATTAGTACATCAAAATCATTGACTGTACTGTACGAGAAACAGTTTGAAATGAAAGAGCTAAAACAGCCATATCAATATAAATTTGAAAAAGTAAGATGCTTGAATTATTAAACTGAGTGCCTTAGTTGGGAAAAAGGTAGCATAAAAATACGATATAGTTACAATGATGAACCTGAAATATGTAGATTGGCTGCTACCATTAGGCAATACAACTCTATGAGTTGAAGTACTTAAATTGACATAGATTACGTTTACAATTTAAGCCGAGAGAATACCATTTGTCCCTAAATAATTGATTTTTCCTTTAAGGGTCGTTCCAGTAATAGCTTTTTATGGAAGAGCTGGAATAACCTAGTTTTACATGTATTAATTGGGCTCTGTTTGGGGTGGATATGTATGTTTACATAGCTTAATGGGGGATGTTTTATTTTTAGACCGACGAACCATTCAAGTGTATTTGACCCTTGGTAGAAGTGTATGTGATTTAACGGGTCAAAGTCAACATTACCTATATTTTTCAGGCATTATGTTTTTAGCCCGCGTAAGGATTACTAACAATCCCTATTACCTTGCAGACGGTTGGTGGATCAAAGAGACAATCTGAGAAAAAGCGTAGTACTGCAGAGAAGAATGTTAGCTTAAGTGTTCTACAACAATACTTTTCTGGGAGCCTTAAGGATGCTGCCAAAGCCATTGGAGGTACAATTCCACTTCTATAAAGATAATTGTAACGTGATAGCTACATTAGACACCAATATGTAGTAGATACAGTTATATAAAGTTTATATCAAAGATGATCCTCATTTATACATGCCATTTTAGACATTATGTATTAGATAATATGTTGAAAATCTGTTCTTTTGCAGTTTGTCCTACTACACTAAAAAGGATATGCAGACAACATGGTATCTCAAGATGGCCATCACGGAAGATAAACAAGGTAAATCGTTCTTTAATGAAGATACAGACAGTTCTCGACTCTGTACAAGGTGTAGAAGGAGGTTTGAAGTTTGACCCGACAACAGGTGGTCTTGTAGCAGCAAATGCTATAACCCAAGATCCTGATGCACAAAAAAGCTCAATGCTTTCAAATAATAGCCCTGAAGTTGCATCACCGCATTCTCTGCCGTCATCATGTTTTAATGCCGAAAATCCTACTGTAAAACTAGAGGATGAATGTTATATGGGGATGGACAAACCAAGATCATCTAATAGCCTCCCGATTACAACTTCCGTGGTTGAATATTGCAGTGATACTTTAAAAATGGCTGCGGTAGACATTCCTTGGACGTGTAAATGGAGTCCAACTGATGCTCAAATGAAAGTAGAAATGTCAAACCACCGTTTTTTGTCTCATAGCTCGAGTTCCTTGGCTGCTGGTGATGACATGGATACAACAATGAATGAAAATGATGCCGTTGATGATCATGATAATGATCATAACCAGTCTTCTTCTTCCGGCATGACAGAATCATCAAATGGCTCTATGATGAATGGAAGTTCATCTAGCTCTCCAAGCTTCGGTGCCAAAAACAGAAACGTTATTTGGGGATGAAGGATCCAAAATTACTGTAAAAGCGACATATAAAGAAGATACGGTCAGGTTTAAGTTTGAGCCTTCTTCCGGTTGGTTCCAGCTTTATGAAGAAGTTGCAAAAAGATTTAAGATACAAACAGGGACATTCCAGCTCAAGTACAGGGACGATGAAGAGGAATGGGTGTTGTTGGTGTGTGAATCCGATTGGAATGAGTGTCTTGAGATTTTGGATTTTCTTGGCACCCGTACTGTGAAATTTCTAGTTCGTGATGCTACTTTTGCTATGGGAAGCTCGGGAAGTAGCAATTGTTTCTTAACGGGAGGTTCTTAGCACATTACTGGGGGCATGTCCTTGGAAAAGTCAAATGACACGTATACATCCGAGGTAGGGTGGGTACACCCGTGTTCGTTTTCTGCTAAATTTCAATAAAATGGTTATTCTCATGTATGTGCTTCCTGTTAGAAGAATTGGAAATTTTTTGGCATCAAGGAGTGGGGAAGCTTAAGCTTAGTTGGAATTTGAATAATCAAATGTATAATGTTAATACTGTTACATGTATAGGTATGAGGAAGATAGGAATAGTCAGTTGTTTCATTTCATACTAGTTTGGAATATGTTTTTATGTTTGACTATTTTTTTTTTATAAGCAAATGGTCAGAAAAATTATAAGTATCATAATATTTGCTTTAAGGTTATGCATTTAATTAGTTTAACAAAGTTAGCTCAGTCATAAAAAATAACTCAGTTGTTCTCTTTTAATATTTTCTGTTTGTTTTACACTATCGTCTATTTAGTTTTATAAAATAAGTTACCACACAAACCGTTATATAGTCGTTAGATAAAATGAATTACAATGCCCAACAACCAAAGTGTTCTCCTATTTCATTAGAGAGATCACGTTACATATTTTTAACCACCTTTTTTTAAAAAAGATAATGTCACATGTGATTTCAATATTATGTGAATTTTAAAAACCAAAATGCTAGATGATGTACAAATTACCTAGAAAAGAAAATGGTTTTTGCAACTTCATTTTTTCTAGGTTGAAATTCGTAAGGTGATATCTCATGCGATTTTAATTTTAAATCCTGAGTTCAAAACAATAATATTATATGATGTAGGGCAAAAAAAAAATAAATCAATTTGGCTAACTTTGTTTTTATCTTCTTGTTTCTGGGCAATTATTGAAAGTTGTAAGGCAATATCATGTTTCATGTGTGATAGTTAACACAAAATATGAGTTTTAAAACCTAGAAACGTTATAAGATGTTTTTTTTTATCGACTAAACTAAAAAAAATAAAAAATAATGATACTCTCTCGTCTTAAAAATAAGTGGTTGTTTTTTTATTTTATTTTGGTATGTCTCAAAATAAATGCTTATCTGCAAAAATAATGCATTAACTTTACCTTTTTACCATTTGATAATTTTTTTCATACAATCATTGTGTGCGTAAAAAGAGTAATATTGTCATCTTGACATTACACAATAAAAGAATTTTACATCTACTATAACTTTGTGTTTTTTCGAAACAAGAAACTTATTTTTGAAACGTAAGGAGCACTAGTAAATCAGATGTGAATTTATAACATAAAATTTCAAAACATGTTAAATTTTTTAAAAAAAAAGTCAGAAAGTAACTTTACATAATAGTCCTCTAATGCTTTGATATTCACAAAATCAACCCTTTGTATATATTTGTTTCTGTCATCAAAATCCCCAGGTGCTCTAATCTAAACAACCCTAAAACATGAACACTTTGGGAATTCAAACAACTTTCCCACTTTCTCATAAAATAATCCAATTATTAACACATAATAATAATAATAAATCAACAACTATAATTACATGTGGATTAAGAAAGCCATTACGCACAAAAAGAAATAATGCCACCGATGAGATTATATCATCAGAAGCAATCCAGGCCGTTCAATCACTCAAATTAGCCTCAAGAAATCCATCTAAACTTGATCAAGTCTTTAATTCTAAGCTTAATCGGCTATTAAAACATGATTTGTTACATGCTTTTGCTGAACTGCAGCGTCAACAACACTTAGACCTTGCTCTCAAGGTACACTACCGTTACAACTTTTACTTTTTTTTTTCCTTGGTCAAAGTTTCTTTTAAATTTAACTTTTGTATATGTTTATATATATAATATATATATTGTTGTACTGTATGATGATGATGATGTCTTGTAATTATTATTAAAACTTTTTTTTTTTTAATTGAATTTACTTGTTCTATGTCCCGGGATTGGGTATTGTTGTTGTTGTATGTCCTGGAAAGTCGATAGCACATATCAAATATTCCTATTGTATGTAGTACTTTTGCTTATGAGTGGACAAGTGGTAAGTGTCACGTCAAAAGTACCACCGAATAGCAATATTTGAAAGTTGGATATATATATAGATTTCCAAGAACTTAACCATAGGTTTAACTTTTATTTTGAAATTTAAATGTTTTATTATGGCTCTATAGAATCCAATGTGATTACTGCTAGAAATGAGTAGTGCAGTATATGTGGATTTTGAAAGTAAAAAATTGTTGCTTTGATCATATAGGTGAAATGTGGATATTTTTTTGCTCATTGAAAAAAGGGATTATTACTTACACACATACCTTTTGACTTTGGAGTTATTTTAACTCTAGCCAATAGCATCTATAATTATTCTATTTGATCTTACATATTGATAATGCCAAATATATATATAAATATATGTAGTTGTCAATTATGTGAAAAAATAGATGGTAGGTTGGAAGTAAATGATATGATGGTTATCGTTTTGCTTTGTTGTCAGCTACCATCGTTATTTTCGTGTTTTTTTTTTGCTTATGAGAACATTTCTTTGGTATTGCTGACAAGATAATGGTTGGTTAACATGTTAATGGCAAGTGGCATGGTTGTAAATGTTATTCACTCTGTTGTTAATCTGGAAATGTCATGATATTTCTTTTTAGTATGAGTATTTGATTGAATGCAATGGATATCTATGGTCTGGGAAAAAATCCAACTTCTTGGTGTGACTATAGGGTATGAAATGGATAAGGGATTTCGAGTAAGAAAAAGAAATAGAAATAGAGAATTAGATCAAAAATTATACAAACTAGTTTTTGAGTCGTATGTGCGTCTAGTGAACAAACTTTTTTCTTCCCTTTTTCAGTTTGGCCCCTTAGTCAAGTTTTCTACTTTTTATCTCCTGATTGTTCTATAATAACTAGAGATGTATGTGTGAGTCTATATTCGTGTGCGTTTGCAGTTGTGCATATATGCATAGTTGTTAGACTCTTACGAGTCACGAGTCGAGTTGAGTTACGCCAAAAGTGAGGTGACTCTCTAGGTGACTCTTATTTGCTCCCGACTCTTACGAGTCAGGAGAAGAACAATGAACCAATGATTGTTGTAGTTTATACTTATGATGGTTATATATTATATATTATATTTATGATTTTATGGTTGCATCATTTTGTGTGTTATATATGTATTTTTGATTCTTTTAGTGCAAATTTAGAGATAAAATGTAAGTTTATGACTCAAAACTATCAAATATGTAATATTTTGGTAAATGTATTAAGATAATCAACTTAT
>JAOEHQ010026142.1:0-13823 GCA_025447715.1 Asclepias incarnata
CTCATCTCACTGAATTAAATATTAAGACTTTGAGCACTGCATATTGTTGTACAAAAAGTATTCTTAGAACATGATGCCATTTTGAATTCCTCCTAAAAACACGAAAAAAGAATTAACTAATAAGCCACAAAGACTTGTATTCAAAGATAGCCCAACCATATATCAAAAGCCAAAATATGCTTAAACAATAATTGGTTAAATAAATAAATTTAATTTGCTTTTCTTAAAAAAAAAGATAGCACAATTAATTATAAAGTTTAAACAAATCAAGTTCAAAGTTTATTAAGTTATTACCTGTGGGATATTCTCTAGCCATCATTTTTTGTATGCTAATCCATTCCTTTTGAAAGCCATCTTCAACATGCATATACCACCATGAACTACCACATAAATAACTAAATCAAAACATAATAGTAAATAATTAAATAACCAAATAATAATTAAATAAAAGAACCCTTTACAAAAAAAATAAAGATACTCGTAAATAAATAAAAAACAACCCCTTAAAGTACCTACAAATCTTTTACTCAAAACCCATATATGTAATGAGGTAGACAAACTTGATCTATAATTCTATATCCAAACATAATAAAAGATAAAGAAAACAAGAAAGAAAGAAGAAAGTGACCAGGGAGATGTGAGAGTGTGAGGTAAAGATATGAGATGTGTGTTTGTGTGATTTCATCTCTTGTAAACAATATATATTGTGAAAGTACTTGAACAGTCGTCAGTCCCTTACTATTTGATCCGATGTGGCAATTTTTGGTGAACCTACATGGCAAAATTTTAGGAGTCCACAATATATATTGTGAAAGTACTTGAACAGTAAAGTACTTGAACAGTCCCTAACCATTTGATCCGATGTGGCAATTTTTGGTGAACCTACATGGCAAAATTATAGGAGTCCACAATATATATATTGTGAAAGTACTTGAACAGTCCCTAACTATTTGATCCGATGTGGCAATTTTTGGTGAACTTACATGGCAAAATTTTAGGAGTCCACAGTATTTTAAAGTGTCTTGGTAGATATGTATATAATTGATGATTTTGGAGTATTGATAGTGGAATTGTCGTGCAAGAGTGCTCTTATTCATGACATACACCTTTATTTAGTATTGTTGTTTATCCTTTCTCAACTAATGCAACTATATATATTGATTAATGCAAGTTTATCATCTGATTTTAAACAATTAGTATACGGTTTATAAACTATTGCTAGACCAACACAACATAAAAACATAACTCTGTTTCAGTAACTCTACAAACATAACTATTGTGAGGAACACTTCGTAAACTATCGTTGTCTCGCTATTTCACACGTTAAAAACCGGAGCCACTGCAACACGCAGGCACTAGACTAATATGGACATATACATTTCATTTATAAAGAAAAGATTTAGCAAAACTTTTGTGTATAATAGAACCTTATATTTACGAACATTGGTTAAATTGTTGTTTGTAACAAAAATGGTTGTCTCAATCTTGATGGATATTTAGTTTAACTGAGTTAACATGTTTGAACATTATTATGACATAACAAGAGTATTAGACAAATTTTATTTTGTTTTGCATCATTGCCATTTATGCGTCTCTCTACATAAATGACTCGACTCTACCTCAATACTGTTTTGAAATATATTTAGTTTTTTAAGTTAAATAAAAGTACCAAAAGGTAGAAGAATAAGGACCCACTATAAAATGACAGGGAATAACAGGGAAAGAATCATCTAAGTTCTAATTTCTCAAGCTGTCAAGTTAAAACAATCTTGACTCCTAGTTTTAATCTAATGGACAAGATTGCTTGAGAGATTTTAACTTGAGAGAATCCTCTCCCGGAATAGAAACTGTGTGAGTTAGACAAACAAGGTCCATTGGCCATATCAACTTTTGGTCCCTATCCCTTTGCACTTTTTGCCAAATTTTCTAGAACCAGAAGCGCGCTAATCTAATTAACCTAGAAGCAAGTTAATGTTCTAACTCAAACTAGAAATCACTGCATAATAAATGAAAGAAATGCAAAATCAAACATAAAAATACTTTAACTTGTTTACCACAAAATGAGCATCACAAAAGCACTCAAATAAAAACCTGATGTGTTTAAACAAAATAAACTTTGGGAACAAAATTCTTTTAGAAAAATGCACCAGAACAGAATACATTGATCAAAAATCAGGGTCATCAAATCGAGTAACTTGGTTTAAACCTTGAATATCACCTAAATTGTAGCAACCAGTTTTCTTTGATTGAGTGAAATTTTGTGACGATCCTGTAAAATCGGGGTCAAGTCGAAAAAGACAGTTGTGCCCTTGAATATCTCCCCACTTGAAGAATCCGGTTTTCTTCATTTTTGTGTTTTTTTGAAACAATCCTGTATAGATAAATAGACATAATTCAGTTAGCCCACAAAGAATATGTGTTACCAGGCCCAACAACTTTTTTATTTAGCAAGAGAAAATTTAAAGATCAGAAAACTTACTAAACATAGACTCCGTGTGACATGAAGTTGAGCATAGGAAAATAACTGAGATAAAAACAACAAATTTACATAAAAGTTGTACACGGTAGTAAACTGTAAACGATGATAATAAAATATGTGAAAAGGTTAAACTACCTCTTTTGTATCGGTTCCCTTGAGGCAAATATTCCATAAAAGAGTAAGTTAAGTTTGATACCAATTCAACTATTTTAACATTGAACTACAAAAAAAATTAAGAAAGTTAGAATAAATTTTTGCAACAAGGAAAATAAAACTGCATTAGAAAAACTCACTGCATCGCTGAGTGCTTGAGTTATAGTAAAATCGGCCCAATTGGTTTTCTGCGAGGCCAAACTTGTTGTCTGCGACATACTCGCGCAATACGCCTCAAAATCTCCCTCTTCGCCAAGAAGCCGATAATATTTATAGTAATCAGACCTAGCCTGAAATGTTAGATATACAAATATTTTAGTTTAAATATTGTCATTTCTTTCCTTATTGACTTCATCGCTCTATTCAATTTCTCTACATCCATCGACCTATCTAAATATACAAACACTTATTTACAAAAACTCTCTTTCCAATCATTGCTACTACCCCAGCAACAGGAAACATAAACCGACCAAAGACAAACAACAGCGATAGAAGCATAGCAATTACAACAGCCAACATCAGCCACAAACAACAATGTAAGTATTTTTTGGTTATACTTACAGCTAACTAAATTACATGCCAATAAAACAAACAATCATAAATTTATTGAAAATAACAATCATTTATCATTCTTAAGACAATATGACAAACTAAATTTCATATGAGGTGATCTAGTATTTTTTCTATTTTAGTTTTAACGGGAAATATAACACAATAAATTGGCTCCATAATCGGAATGAATTGGCGGTGATTTAGGAACAGTCAATTACTTAAGTCAAATATGGAGATATATATTTTTGTAAACAAAATATAAATGAAAAATGGGAGCATGTGTTGATTTTTACGCGAATGGAGCAGCATAAAGGCTGCAACTTGAACCGCCAATATATTCCCAAATAATAATCTACTTGTTTGAGAGATTAAATACAAAAAAGTTTTAAAATTTCTTACTTGGGCAACTCCTACATGTCTGACAAAACCGTGATCATTTTCATTGTCAAAGAATTGATCACTCACGGCCCTAAACACGCAATTTCCATTGTCATCTGAAACCTTTGATTTGTTCATTTTGAAACCATAAAGGGCGAGCCTAGTTGAACAACAATCACAAGTTAGAAGACAATTATTTCAGAAAATGTAGACTAAAAAAGCATCAAAAAAATGATTTAAAAAAACGACCACCTTTGTAAAAGTCTTTCATGTTCATCAATGGGCTCGACTATGGTTTCTAACATCTTAAACTTTTCACGGCTCTTTTTCAAAAGCTTTTTAGAAGCCATTGACAAAAAGTCAGAGAAGTCCTCACTCACAGAGTCTGTAGGAGGCAATGCCAATGAGTCTGAAAAAGGCATAACAAATAAGGGTGAGAAAACCGAACCAAAAACCATATAAAACCAAAAAATCTTTACCAAAAACCCAAGCTAAACCTTAAAGAACATAAAATTCAGATTCCAGAAAATGAATGATACAAATATCATCCGGGATTCACACAATCTAGCTCAAACTATCATAAACTTCAAGATAACCAGAAAAAGGTTGACACAAACCATTGATCAAAAAAATCAAGCATTGCAATTACAGTAAATAAGGACAAGAAAACCTCAAGACCTCAACCACTATAAATACTACTAGATAAGCAAAACCTAAAAAAACTAATAATAACCAATTAACCTAAGGGTATTGGCAAGGGTAAGGAAGATCTGCACTCAGTTCATTCACTAGGTGATAACGTATAACCTACGGCCCCAATACTGCACACCCCTCCGGTTATTGCCCGAAGTGGTACCACCCATGACTCACCCTGCGGACAGATCAGCCAAGTCCGTAGGGTGAGAACTGAACACTAACCTGACAGCGTGACGCAATTCGTGTACTTCTCTTCAGACTGTGCCCCCCACTACTCATGTAAGACAACATCTGATCCCACAACACGACGCACCGCTCAAACGGTCTCCTGCAACGCTGGTACTGGTAGTTAGAGATCAGCGAATAGGAGCTCACTCACACCTCCTATAAATACCTGGCCTCAAGGCCATTCTAGAGATATACTAAATGCATACACACACACTCATAAGCTTGGTAGCGTGAAGGAAACTTTCACACCACTTGGGAACCGCTAACAAGCTCCACATAACCCATTCCACCCCTTCTAAAGCAAGATTTACCTTCTTTGCATTCAGGCTTAGGTTCGTACTCATCGCAGTGTGAACTTACGCTTGAACAAGTGGCGCCATCCGCATCCAAAAACCAAAAATCTTGTAACGAAGAATCATGGCGGAGGAAGACCCACGGTCACCTCCGGGTTTCCCTCTAACAACAAACACACCTCAGTTCGTACAACCTACGAACCGGCAATTTGAGGCACTTGAGCCACTTTTGCGAGAATACTTACGTCGCCTAGACCTGCGTAGCGTACGGAGGTTGCTGAATTATGACTCTGAAAGCGAAGAAGTAGATGAAGAGATAACTTTAGACACGCCACCACACCAACCAGCGGGGAACAGCTCCGGAGGCAGAGTACGTTTTAGCGCAGGCACCGCAAACGAAGCAGTCAACCAGCCACAGGGTCCGCGACCAACCCTACCACCCCTAGCAGCAGCGCAGGTGCGAGCCAGTGGGCAAATGTATGATGTACCATCTCACAATTATAGCCACCCAGTGCCGGCAGTCACCACAGTCCCGGTTCCACCATACACCCCACAGTTTTATACGCCGCACAATCCTCACATTTTCAACAACACAATGGCCCCACAACCAAGTTACTACACTCCGCAGCCAGTCAACACCCCCAGCGGACACTTTCTTTATACCAACCCTACCACCCCGCACCTGTCAAGTACTCAACCATACCTGCGGCCATGGTGCCCCCCAGATCAAGACATGGTAGTGAAAACGGAACCGGGACCATTTGCGCAGTGGATTGAAGAATATCCTCTCCCGGACGGAGGACTGCCGAAGGGTATAGAGACGTACAACGGCAAGAGCGACCCAGACAACCACCTCAAACATTTTAATGGTATGATAAAGATGCAGAGATGGAACGTACCAGTGGCATGTCACATGTTTGCTCTCACCCTCCGCGACACGGCACGAGCTTGGTTGGACGGCTTGCCTACCGGGAGCATTGCTAACTTTGAAGACCTTAAAGCTAAATTCAGGTCCTACTTTAGTCAACAGCGGAGGTATAAGAAGATACATCTAGAGGCACATAACATAAAGAGGAAAGATAATGAAAGTATCCGACAGTTCATAACAAGATATACCGATGAGACATCCCAGATAAGCGGACTGAATGAAGACCAAAGAGTGTCCGGGTTCGTGCATGGCCTACGATACAAACCACTCGTCGAATTCCTTTCCACTGACTTGCCAAACTCGTACACAGCCCTCACAGATAGAACGTACACTTTCCTCACTGCGCAAGAAACGGCCGGAAATGTAGGGGCCTCGGGATCAATAGAAAGGAGACAACCAGGATGGAACAGGGAGCAAGACCGGTCCTATAAAGGCAAAAACTTCCGGCAAGAAAGGCATGAACGACATCGAAACTTACCATATCAGAGACCCCAAGGTAGCACACCCGGCAACCATAGCACCTTGCAACTCACGGCGAAGTCCCACAAAGACATTTTAGCCGCAGAAAAGGCCCCGGCCAGATCCAGGGCAACGACAAAAGGGAAAGACATGACGAAATTCTGTGAATTCCATAATGCCCATGGCCATGAAACTAACGATTGCATAGTGCTCAAAGGTAAAGTGGAGGAGGCAATGAAGACGGGCAAACTATCTAGTCTGGTAAAAGGGATAAAAGAGCCGAACCTCAAGCAGAGTCAAGGAAGATATCAGTCGCAAGGGACTTCGGATCCAAAGCCGGAACCCTTAGAAGACCCCATTGCAGTAGTCATAGCAGATGTGAGACAAAGTAGGCCGATGGTAGATACGAATGAAGCATGGAAATCCGTCGCCATAGATTTCCCCCCAATTGGGGATGGGGATTCTTCGGAAGGGCCTATCATCATTAGTGCCATAATTGGAAATCACCCAGTAAAAAGAGTATATCTAGATACAGGGAGCGGCTGTGAAATCATGTACGAGCATTGTTTCCTCAAACTCAATCCCTCATTACAAGCATCGAAAAAAAACCGCAGCAGCCCGTTGATAGGATTCTCAGGAGAGCGGACCTGGTCCCTAGGTGAAATAACGTTACGAGTAACAATCGGAGAGAAGCCCAGAGCACGCACGGAAATACTTAACTTTGTTATAGTCAAAGCCAGTTCACCATACAATGTTATTCTAGGCCGGACGGCCATGAGACAGATGGGGATCATTTCATCCCCGATGCATGCTCTAGCCAAATTCCCTACACCCTACGGAGTCGGATGTGTCCGATCCGAGTTCCGGAACCAAACCCAACCACCAAAAAAAGAATCGCCGGAGGTTAGACAACCCAAGGGAGAAGTGGGAAGCATTGAAGGGGCTGAGGAAAAGTTATACATCAATGAAAAGTTTCCGGAGCAACACGTTTTTATTGGCAGAAACCTCCCCACTACTATCAAACGCAATTTAAAAAGCTTGCTCGAGAAGAACAAAGACATCTTCGCCTGGGAACCTGCAGACATGACAGGGATCCCACGGCAACTGAAGATTGGAGACGAAATCTTCGACACCCAGCACAGACTCAATACACGACCCCACATGGAGCCTATCAAACAAAAACGTCGCAGCCTCGCACCTGATAGAAGCAAAGCCGTACGGGAACAAGTAGCAGATCTTGTGGACGCAGGCATCCTGCGGGAAGTGAAATACCAAAGTTGGGTAGCGAACCCAGTAATGGTTAGGAAGCATGACGGAGGCTGGAGAATGTGTGTGGATTTCACGGACATCAATAAAGCTTGCCCCAAGGATTGTTACCCCCTTCCGGAGATCGACTGGAAAGTGGAGTCATTGTCAGAATTTAGGCTGAAGTGTTTTTTAGATGCATACAAAGGCTACCACCAGATCCAAATGCATCCTGATGACGAGGACAAGACCGCTTTTTACACAACCGAAGGCATCTACTGCTACAAAAAAATGCCCTTCGGCCTGAAGAATGCAGGTGCCACATATCAGAGGTTAGTAGACAAAGTGTTCGGAAGGCAAATCGGGCGCAACTTGGAAGCTTATGTTGATGATATGGTAATCAAAAGTAGAGACGAGCAAGATCTACTAACAGATATTGAAGAAACCTTCCGAACACTGCGGTCCATCAATATGAAACTCAATCCCAAGAAGTGTTCGTTCGGAGTCGAAGAAGGTCAATTTATGGGGCACACAATCACTAAAGAAGGCTTTAGAGCAGATCCGGAAAAAATAAAAGCTATCAAAGCAATGAGCCCCCCCCAAAACGGTGAAGGAAGTCCAATCTCTCAGCGGGAAGCTCGCAGCCCTACATCGATTTTTATCTAAGTCTGCGGATAGATCTTTCCCTTTCTTTAAAACGCTGAAAGGCTGTCTGGATAAACAGGATTTTCACTGGACAGAAGAGGCTGATAAAGCATTCACGAGCCTGAAAGAATACCTGGGGAGCCTCCCGACCCTCACGGCCCCCATTAAAGGAGAAATACTGCAGATGTACCTGGCAGCATCCGAACAAACTATCAGCGCAGTTCTAATAGCAAACCGGAAAGGAGGGCAGACGCCTGTTTACTATGTCAGCAGGGTGCTGCAGGGGCCGGAGACTAGATACCCCGAAATTGAAAAGTTGACACTGGCCCTAGTTCACGCAGCCAGAAGATTAAGAAGGTATTTCCAGGCACACACCATCCAGGTCCTGACGGACAAGCCAATCCGGCAAATCCTTGCTAGGCCAGAAGCCTCCGGCAGGCTGGCCAAATGGGCGATAGAGCTGGGAGAGCATGAGATTGAATTCTGCCCACGAAACTCGATCAAGGGACAAGTATTGGCAGACTTCCTAGCCGAAACCCCGTGTAAGGAGCAAGGAGCCAAGAGAAAGATCCCATCAGTTACGGCAACAAAAGAGGAGAACAGTACACCGGAAGCATGGAAGTTATATACTGATGGAGCCTCTAGCGCAGACGGTTCCGGAGCCGGCCTCATCCTCACCAACCCAGAAGGGCAGGAGTTCACCTACGCCCTACGGTTCAACTTCAGAGCGTCGAACAACGCCTCCGAGTATGAAGCCCTGCTAGCCGGGCTGCGGATAGCGAGGAAAATGAAAGTAGAACATATCGAGGCCTTCGTAGATTCTCAAATAGTAGCTTTCCAAGTCAACGGAACATACGAGGCCAAGGAACCCATCATGAAAAAATACTTGGAAAAGATCAGAGAAATTAGACAGCAGTTCACCTCCTTCAAGATAAGAAACATAAGCCGAAACAAAAATAAAATTGCCGACGCCCTAAGCAAATTGGCTTCCACGTCATTTGCACACCTAACAAAAAGGGTACTAGTAGAGACGTTGGAAAAAAGCTCTATTGAACAGGAGCCGGAAGTTGAGCAAATTGAAGAAGAGGGACAGACATGGATGAGTCCAATCGTTGAATACCTCACCAACGGGAAGCTACCGGAGGATAGAGAACAGGCCCGGAAAATTAGAGTCAAAGCTCCGCAATTCGTGGTGAAAGACGAAGGGTTGTATAAAAAGTCCTACCTTGGGCCCCTACTACGGTGCGTAGGCCCAAAGCAAGCGAGAGGAGTAATTCAAGAGGTACATCAGGGAGCCTACGGATTACACTCGGGCCCTAGAACAGTGGTAGCAAAAATCTCAACTATGGGTTACTTCTGGCCCTCCATGCATAGAGATGTCCTGGAAGAAGTCCGGAAATGTGAATCATGTCAACTCCACTCCTCAGTATCGAAGGCCCCGAAGAATGAACTCATCCCCGTAACTTCCGCATGGCCGTTCTCTAAATGGGGGATTGACATAGTGGGCCCCTTCCCGCAAGCCCCCGGAGGTTTAAAATTCTTAGTTGTGGCAATCGACTATTTTACTAAGTGGGTTGAAGCTAAACCTCTAGCCACAATAACGGGACGACACATGGAAAAATTTGCATGGGAACAAATCATTACGAGGTTTGGCATCCCCAAAACCATCGTCAGCGACAATGGGAAACAATTCTGCGAAGGTATCTTCAAAGACTTTTGCCAAGGCTTAGAAATCCAGCAATCTTTCACGTCCGTAGCCCACCCGCAAGCCAACGGGCAAGTGGAAGTCACCAATAGAGAAATTGTCAAGGGCATAAAGACAAGGCTAGGAAGAAGTCAAAGTGGATGGGTTGATGAGTTACATCAGGTCCTGTGGGCACTCAGAACTACTCCCAAGACAAGCAATGGGGAGACGCCTTTCAGTCTGGTCTACGGGACGGAGGCTATGATACCAGCAGAAGTTAGTGTCCCAACTTACCGAAGGCGTATCAACGACACGGAAAATGAGGAAGCTCTGCGAACTAATCTAAACCTCCTAGAGGAAAGGAGGGAAATTGCAGCTATCCGAGAAGCTATGTACAAGCAGCAAATCCAGAAGTATTACAACCAGCGGGTTAAGAAAGAATTCTACAACCCAGGAGACTATGTTTTTAGAAACAATGACGCCAGCAAAATGGAGAAGCAAGGAAAGTTGGGACCCCAGTGGGAAGGTCCTTACACAGTCATCGAGTCTTACGGCAACGGTGCATACAAGTTGGCAACCCTAGGCGGCGAAGAGTTACCTCGAACCTGGAACGCAGCCCAACTCCGGAGGTGCTACCTATAAGGCATCATTCCAAAACATTTTAATCTTACAACCATGTCGGTCATCTTGTTTCATTCTAACAACCTACAGGTCTCTTTTGTTTATAACCCTTGGGTTTACTCACAAGATGTAATTCTCATATGAATGCAAAGTAAAGGCTAAAACGCCATTTTCTATGTTTGATATTTGCATAACTACAAATGAAAGGCGATCGAGCAATCTCGCCAAAAAAGGGCACATAGGGTCGCAACCTTGTGCCGCAGGAGGGGCTATCCTGCACGGTGTGAACGGGGAGCTAATCCTTAGACACCAAGAGAAAGTACCCACCACGCTCCGGCTAATGGGGAACACGACTAATAACAGTATAACACCCCAATGCAAGCCTACCCATTACAGTCCGGCTAATATGGGATACGGCCAACAATGGCCTGACAATAATAGCGACACAAACTGTAATCAACACAAATCCATGATTGCACTTAAACACTTGATAAATATTCCACGCAAACATACCATATCATAAAAATAAAACGCAGCATAATGTTTTCAAGACCTTACAATTACACCCACAAAAAGCTAAAGTTTTAAGCCAACAGAGACTCCTTACATAACTTAATTTGTCCACACACACATTGTTTCAACATAAGTACAAATAAACACAGCTTCAAGAGGTAATGGCGGCGCTGGGAGCAGAAGAAGAGGAATGAGCAGCTTGAGGAAACGGAGCAGGCTCCACGGCGATCAACTCTGCAAGAGAAAGCTCAGAACCGGAGGCTAACTGGGAAATGTAAGCATAATCTTTGTCTTGGAAAACCTTCCCTGCAGCCTTAAGCTCCAGCATAGCCTCCGGGTTATAACCATCAAGCTTTGTAATATCCAACTTGGAGTTCCGGGATTGAAGTTTCTCCAGGTTACGGTGTGCGCCCAACGCCATAGCTTTCCGTTGGACCGACGCCATTTCCTTGGCAAACTCACAGCTTGAATGAAGCCTGCGAACAAATCCTGGCAGAGCCTCCAATAACCCCCTCTTCTCATCCCTCAAAGCTCCAACCTCCTCCTTCAACTTTCGAACCTCCTCCTGAAGCTCCTTCTCCCTATCAGTGTACCCAACAATCTCCAACATGAAACTCTCTGATTTTTTCTTCTCAATCTCCAACCGTACCTTCACACCATCCAGCTCCGACTCCAAACCACGTGACTTGTGCTGCTCTCTCTCCAGAGCAGCCTCCGCCATATCCAACTTCCGCTTCTCGGCTTGCAACTCGAGCCGAAGTTCTTCACATTTACCCTCCAAAGCCACCTTGTCACCACCCTCCTCATAACGTCTCAATTGTCGCTTCAACATGTGAATTTGCCTCGTAGCCCTCCCAATACAAGCATCAGTCAGTTCCCATCTCCGCAAGCTCTCAGCCTGCGGATAAAAAATGTATTAGCACCTGAGAATACATAAGAGAACTCAAAGTATTAAGCAAACATGTGAAAAATCAGAAATAAACCTGCACCGTCAGCATACGGATCATAGACTCGTTGGCATAGTCACGAAAGGAGCCGTTAGTGAGACCAGCCATATTCCTGCGACGGGCGGGCATCACCACGCCGGAAATGTAGTCAGCTCTCTCCTGCTCCTCAGACAAGTCACTCTTAAAAGGAACGGTTGAGATTGTCAAGGTAAGTGGGCCCTCGACGTCGGGAACTTCCGGAGGCTCCAAATCCTTGGCGGAAGGCATGAAACTGGGCAAGTCCGCAGACGTAAAATCCGGAGCATAGAAACCTCCACCACCCGTAACACTATCCTCATCTCCGGACGATGACACATCCAACACATCCTTATCCCTTTTTTTCCCAAAATCTGCCTTGTGCCCTGACAACTTACGAAGTGCATGCAACCCTTTACCTAGACCTGGACCCAAACCAACAGACTGACCAACTCCCTCATCCCGGAGCCTGTATGTACCTCCGGCAGGCTCTTCCAACTGCCCCCCCCCCCCCCTTAAGTGTCTTTTTCTTCTTTGATGCTGGCGGTTTACTCCCCTTACCTTCATCAACTGACCCCACGGGCAAACCCTTATGACTCGAAGAAACCCCAGCCGCAGGTCCTTTCTTTCGCTTGCCGACACCTGAAAAATCCCCTCCTGTAATGTTGCGGCCAGCAGAAGGGGGAACAGCCTGACCCCCGGTACCAGCAGGAGCATCCGCGGGGTCCTGAACCCTTTGGTTCGCCGGAGGATTCTCGGCAAGAGATACAAGCTCGTTCCCAAAGTCAAAATCCTCAATCATCGGAGCATTTTCTCCCTCCGGAACATTAGGTCGGAAACTGGCGTCATCAAGACCTCCCTCCAGAAAGTCAGAAAAATCCATAACTACAAAAAAAAAAAGGGGGGAGAATGTTAGATGACTAAAAAACAAAACGAAGCCTTTAAATAAAACAAGCAAAGGATGAGCGACCCCTAGACTCCGTACCCTCCCCATCCACTCCCTCGATTATGGGTTCCGCAGGATGATACGCCCATGACGTGCTAATCTTTGCCAAAACCAAGATCGGCTCCGGCAACACTCTCCAGCGAACCGGACGCCCCTTCAACTTCCTGTAAAGATCCACATCAAACCCTTCAACGGGGAACTCGTCGGACATAGCACCTCTTGTGACGGAACCCCGGAATACGAGAGCATACGGATAAGCCGAGGGTACCACTGATGCGTTCACAAAAAAGAATCGGCTTTTCCAACCCTTCAACGAATCCTTTACCCCAACTAAACACTCCCCCACTCCAGTCTCTGTCCTTTTCTCAATCGTGTACCAATCACCGGCACAACCCAGCTTGAAAAACCTACGGAACAAAACCACCGAAGGCTCCCCACCATTCGCTCTACAACGCGCCTCGAACATAGATATGCGAGCAGCACCAAAAGGCGTAAGCTCCGAAACGTGACACCTAAAATACTGAAGGACACTTAGGAAAAAAGGGGTGAAAGGTAATCGGACGTTACCCATATCAAACATAGCGAAATACAACCCAATTTTACCCGGAGGAGCATCGCGGATGGTGTCGGAGGGGCGGGGTACCGTATAACCTAGACCAGGGGGAAACCTGTACTTACTTAAAAACCAAAGCACATCCTCTCTACCTACGCTACACGTATGTTTGTGTAAATCCTTTTTATTACCCATTTTTATTGAAAAGATGCAAAGCGCAAAAAATACGAACCTGTACCAGCCAAAACGCTACGGATACCCTACGGACGAGGGAGAGGAGAGAGAAAATCGGTAGAGAGAGAGCGGAAGGGTAAAATGAGAAGAAGTGAAGGGAAGGAACCCCTGTATTTATAGAGTCGAGATGACGGGACGTGACTGCTGATAGGACATATCAAACGGCGCGACCTCCCATTGCAACACGTATCTGACAGCCGCCACATGTAAAAAAAAAAAAAAAAAAAAAAAAAAAAAAAAAAAAAGGGGGGGGG
>JAOEHQ010026153.1:0-13821 GCA_025447715.1 Asclepias incarnata
ATAATTAAAGTTTTTATGGGCCCATATTTTTTAATATATAATTTTAATTATAAATTATTTAGTTGTATTATTGAGTTGTTTTTTTTATTGTTATTAAACTAAATAAAGAGTTGTATTTATCTGCTCAAGCTAAATAAAGATCGAGTTGTTTTTTTATTTTTAAATAACATAATTTAGTCACATGTTTAATAAGTTAATTTAGATAAATTGAGAGCTGTGATTGGTCAATTGAGGTTAGGTCACTTGTCTTTTAATATATATATAGATAGATAGAAGATAGATAGATTGTAGTTTAAAAGTTCGTGATCTTGGGTATAAATAAAGAGATAATATGTTTTTTGAAAATTTTATTATTAAACTATATAAACATGTTTCATCTATATATAATTTTACATCACCCTTATACAAAGATATAACAAACATATACTACGAACTATATACAATAAAAACTATTTTCAAATAATAATATCATCATTATTCAGCAGGTAATACCTATATTTAATTTTACACTATCATTATACAAAAATATAACATACATATCTTACTAACCATTTTCGATACAAAATATTTTTTGTATAATAATATAATCATATTTCAACATGTCTTATCTACGACTAGCAATTATGTTATTATGATGCAAGACAAGGCAAGCAGGTGGCTCTCAAGTAAGAAAGGAAATGGTGTATGCTATTTTTCTTACTGCAATTTGGAAGATATGGATTCATAGAAATGAGAAGGTCTTTAAAGGTGTCAAACGGGCAGCAAAAGTAGTGAAAAATATCACAGAAGCTTCATTTTGGTGGGTGACTAAAAGGTCCAAACATAACAGCATCACTTTGGAGAATTGATATTCCTTTAATGTTTTAGTGTGAAGTAAGGTCTGATGGTTGTTGTAACCGTATGTATTGTCATTTATATGGATGTTGTACTGATGGTCTCTCTTTTAGCATCTTGCTAAAGAGAGCATATTTTGGTGGAATAAAAATTGGTTTGTTGTGCCTGTTAAAATTTTTTTTTTATGTTATTATGAAAGTTTAATATGTTTATCTTGTGTATTACGCGGGAAAATAATCTAGTTATTATAATATTATCGATATCTAAATTAAGGTCGTTAAAGGTAAATATTTACATACGGTAAATCACAATTTCTAAAAAAATTGACCGAATCTGTAACTATAAGCTTAGGGTATCTATCTACAATGGTAGTTTATGAAAACATTCATAAAGAGTTCAAAAGGTTTATGAACCAAACTTCCATAGTGGGAAGAGGTTTATGACAACATGGCATGAGAAAAGTTTGAGATTACAAACCTCTTCAAAATTTAATGTTTAGTTTATTTTCTAAGTTTTACAAGGTTATTACATAGGGAATGTAAGTTCATACACTCAATAGTTTTATAAGTTGATACCATGTCTAATTTATAAATTTATAAAAAGATTTAGAGTTAAATGCAAGAATGGTCTCTTTGGTTTATTACCTTTTTTTTTTTTTGGGGGGGACATGAAAATAGTTTTGATAGATGATGAGTTAAAAATGGTTTAATATATCTTACTTATTTATAACCCATTGTTTTTAGCATAATTTTTTATAATCAAAAGTATATGGTTTGACACTAATACAAGTATTGTATATTAAATATAATAGTTTTTTATAAATAAAAACAAACATTCAGATACAATACTTTTATACGTAAATAGACGTGGTATTAAATTTTGGGTTGTATTCTATATTTTTATTTTAACATATGATGACACACTTAAAAATTTTAAAAATTGAGTATTATTAATTGATGAATTCAACATTATTCAACATTAATATCACAACTGAAGTATTATGTAACATTTTGATGCATTAATTTCTTTAAAATCACAAATTTTAGTTGATGCATATTGAAGATGCATTTTGTGTCTATTGAATATGCATTTGCATTGAATGTATAAATCAACTTTTTTTTTTTTAACTTTGCATAACGTATCAATGCATTTATATATACTAAAATGTTACTTGCGCGATGCGCAATGATAGATGATTTCAAAAAGAGATTAAATCGTAAACCAAATTTAAAATGAAATTCGTAAACTTTAGTTAATACATGCGGCAAGAGGTGATGGTGACCGGCAGCCAGCTTCGTTGACCATTGGCTTTGGATTGTTTAACGCATGACTATTGGTAAATATTTAAAATTGAAAATAGTTAGATAAAATAAATATAAAAATGGTAATGTAGAAGGATAATATAGTGAATTCTATATACTTAAAAAATTCAAAATTTAAGACTTGTGATTAAATGCATTATAATATAGTACTAGCTAATCAACTCGGGTAACCCGAGCCTTCTAATTAAAAAATTCAGAACCAAGAAATAATAATATATTGGAATTGAAGGCTGACAAAGATTTGTGGGTCGAACAACCAATATTATAGGCTAATTAGATCATTGCATCAAAAATAGCACCTGGTATTTTGTCTAATAGTTACAATAGTTATAGTGTTAAATGTACTCGTTCTTATATTGCATCATTGAATACAAATGGACCTCTTTTAGAGGAATTTATGGTGTTAAAGGTACTCGTTCCACTAACCCAAAGCTCCCAGTGAATGCAGAAATATAATGTGCAACAGTTTAAGCCAATACATACCTTACTTTATGACTTCTGACAATTTTCATCTTGGCAAGATTTAGATGATGTTCACTATGAAACTGAAGCTACTGAACATGAGTAGATGGAGCTTGAAGTTCTTAGAGAACGTGTTAACAGATTGTCTCATGTAATGTGTGACCTGTTTAACATCTATATGCATGTTTTTTTTTTTGTTTCTGCCAGTGATATCAGTTCTAACTTGTTTGCATATAGATAGTGGATTCAGGTTATGTAAACAATATAAAGTAATACATAATTATTCATAAAAACCACGTCATTTATTCAATCAACTTAAAGTGAAGAAACAATAGTTTGTGCCGGTGTCGAACATCCAACAAACATGAATAGTTTTAAAATAGCCAAACATCAAAACAACCAAACAATCTAACAAAACAACGAAAAGGTTAAACATTTCAAAAAAGCATCAGACATGAAACATAAAACATGGTAGCAGTAGTCATGAGAAGTATTTGAACTTGAGCATGTGATGACCAGATCTCCATCATCATGTTCAACCACTTTCTTTGAACCTGAACTCGGGCTTGTACTTTTCATTTCTTCAACAGGGATGGCATTTTCACCGGTCCCGAACACAGCATCATATGTTTATGGAAAACCAAGGAACTCATTAAATATATGTATAATAGCTTCCCAGTTTTAATATAAGGTTCAGATGTTCAATATACATAATTTGACATAGAGTAAAATGTACCTTTGCGGTAAGGTCAATAAGCGATGGCAGTTCCTTCAAAACTTAGAGATCAACATTAGATGGGGCTTCCTAAAACAGGTGGGAATAAATAGATGTGTTAATATAGTTAAAATCGAGCAAAGTAAATTCAAACTGAAGTTGGGTACTATATAATTAGATTAATACCTCATCACCATGTGCCTTTTTAAGGATAGCCTCAATAATACTATCCTCATCCGAGAACTTGTTGACCGTATAAACATAATACTTGTTGACGATGTTGTACGTTAACATCTTGATTTTGAAAGAAACTCACTTACCGACAAACAAGTTAGACTCAACTGGGAACAACTTAGAATGTTCACCCTATACATAAAATATAAATTGAGTGAATTGCTTTGTAAGCGAGTTCAAACTCATAATAGAAATGCATCAACTTATTATGAATTATAATGTGGAAAAGTGTTATATACATTGTTTGCATTGCTAATCAACCAGGAAGTCGGTTTGTGGACGTAACCTGTCACATCACGCTCAAATAGAACAAAGGAGATGGAACATGTAGCATCTTGAACATGAACCTGAACCTTAATCCTGAATTTTAATAGATTAACATTAATTTGTATACATTGTGTAATAAGTGCAAATTAATTAAACTGATAATACAATTAATATGATTACTTGGAATAAACATCAGTTATGGCACCCCATTCACTGCATTCAAACTGAGCAACACCCTCATCATCAGAATTTTCATCCACCAGTTGGTAAAGACGCTCAACCTTTTTTGAGCATTTGGTGCAAGCATGGTAGAACCAACCATTTTCGGTCTAAATTTTTGATAATAGTAGCCACAAAAACACATCTAGTAACCCGCCCAATGTATAAAAGAGTAGGAAAATCATATTTATATATATATATATGGTTTAATGTAATTCTTAAATGGTCACAAAAGTAAAACAGACTATATATTGTGTAGTTTATAGCCATAAAGGAACTTCACAGTCGCTAAAATAGTTACTGCTACTTTTAAAATGTAATGCCTTCCAATTCTTATATAACCAAAGTAAACATCAGATGGTGTTTGTTCTCAAAATTGGTGTAAGCAGAACATAACTGAAAACTGTAAAGTCAAAAACTATATCACCAAAGTCATCTAACATGACTTTTAACATGGTTACTAACGGGATAAAATGGCATAACTCAAACCAAAAAAAAAAAAAAAAAAATCACTCAACCAAGCACACAAGAGTAAATTTATTTGGTAACTGGAATAACAAAAATCAAGTAAGGGATGATTACAAAACCCAACTCTGTTTAAGTAACTTTGAATGACTAAAGAACCATCTAACCAATAATTAGCATAGCTTTCACATATTGAAATCCATTGCTATGTTTGACCAAAAAACTTAAGTGGTATACCACAAGTTCACAAAAGTAAAACAAATTTAATATTGTGTAGTTTATAGCCATAAAGGAACTACCCACTCGCTAAAATAGTTACTGCCAAAATGTAATGCCTTGTAATTCTGATTTCCTCTTTAAAATATATATTATTACAAACGTCAACAAAAAATCACACACTTTGGTTTGTTTTGTCTGAAAATTTATAAAATAGTTAGTAGTTTGTTAACAGCGGAAGATATTGTTAAGAGCAACAATATTGGTTTGTTTTGTACTAAAATATATAAACAAAACATGTATAAACCTGTTTGATGTCCATTAGCTCATCAATGTCCTTGAATTCAAATCGTTGCCAAATAGTCAACAAGATTAAAGTAGACAATGGTTGATGACAGAATCCTCCCAGCAGGTGGCTCAACGTTGACAGTGACCAACCTATAGGTTATGGAAATACTGTGATTAAACAAATATGATTTTAGCGATAAGTAACAAAATTATGTACCTGTCTTTGAACTCGGCAAATGTAGGTCAGTCTTCATTAATCCAAACTTTAGATCCAAACATGGAATTAAGTGTAAAATATTTTATTGAACAGTACATACTTTCCCATTCACCGAGTTTTGCAAATTGCACCAACATGATATATTTTATACACGCACATCATTCTTCCCAGGATCCGCTAGAAATGCGTCCAACTTGGTGGCATGTTCATCCCAAAGAGCACACTTCATCTTCATTCCCCTAGAAGTAAAAAGGAAACATATTTGACCCATGCTGTGTGTATATATATGATATATAATTGCAACCAGAATTTATATATTAAAAGTAAATATAACAAAACAGTCCACGTACTCTTCATTCTGCCGTTGCAGAGATTTAACACACCTTTCTTTTCCTTTGGTATTCATAACCTTGGTATCTTGGCAATGGATAACCTCAACAATGGCATCTGCAAAGGTAGTTCTTTATTAGCGTAAAATAAACTTTTTAGAAGTATATGATTACATATATGTTTGTACGCACCAAAGGAATACATAAAATCAAAGTCCCTAGCCAGAATGTCATTAAAAGAATGCGGTTTAAATGATTGTACAGGACCAGCCCAATCATTGGACAATTGAATACTTGTGTGATGGTAAAAGTTAATCTTGCAGGGTGTCGTGTCAACAGAACCTACCTTTGTTCTCCCGTACACCGAATTTTGATAGAACACGGACCCCCTCACCCTTTCCTGTAGTAAGGCATCAAACTGCCCAATTAGGTTACGTTTCATAGTAGCTTGGATTCTGGTTCCCTACATTGCCAATAAGCAAACTTTTTATATAACCATATAAACAACATCTGTTAAAAACAGTTGTAACTAATAAAGTGGATAAAGTTATTAGTTACCTGCTCTTCAATCACCCCCATGTCAATACTCGACACAAATTGGAAATTGTTGCTAAAGGTTTACTTCCAAATCCTTATTATCTTGAACTTGACCCTCCAAGCTTTAGTTCCCATATGGATTTCGTTGACCAAAGAAAGGTTTTCAGTAGCCTTTGCCATTTGTTAATGCGTAATTGATACTAAGATTGATATGAGATAGTAAAACAAAAGGTGTAATTGGTATGACAATGACTATGAGTAGAGAATGGAGTACTATATATAGTTGGTAATATAAATCTTTATATATTTTATAAAAATATGTGTTAATATATTCCTGACAGAATTGTACTAATATAAATTTGTATATATTTTATAAAGATATGTGATAATGTATTTATAACAAAAATGTAGAAATATAAATCTTTATATATTTTATAAAAATACGTGCTAATATAGTCATAACATAGATTTTTTAAAAGATGTTGATAAAGTTTACCAGAAACCATAAAATTAAAAGAAAAATAAAAAACCATAAAATGAAACTTGGAGATACCTGAAGTTGGCGACCCATTTCTATATTCGGTGATATTCCGGCCAATAGTCAACAAAATTTCAAAAAGAGATTAAATGGTAAACCAAATTTAGTATAAAAGTCGTAAGCTTTAGTTGATACATGCAGCAAGAGGTGATGGTGATCGGCTACCAACTTTGTTGACCACTGACTTTGGATTGTCTAACATATGACTATATAAAAACTGCTTATGTTACTTAGACCATTTCCAATGGTGTTGTCATCCTTAGGTATCCTTAATTATATCCTTAAAAATCCTTACAAAATTTTAAAATTCTTAATTTTACCTCCAACCATACAAGCATCTTTAAATATCCTTACATATTTCACATCACCACACACATTGCATATACAAACAATGTAAGGATATTTAAGGATGACATCCTTGGCTAAAGATATCTAGCCACAAATTTTTGATTAAGGATTTTACTTCATTTGTAAGGATATCTAAGAATTTCTAAGGATATCCTTATATACACCATTGGAGATGGTCTTATTGATGAATATTTCAAAATAAAAATAATTAGATAAAATAAATATAAAAACAATAATGTAGAAGGGTAATATGGTAAATTCTATATACTTAAAAAATTCAAAATTTAAAACTTATGATCAAATGCATTATAATTTGAGACTTATGATCAAATGCATTATAGTATAAACCAACTCACTTAGGTGAGTTGGCCAGGGGTATCTTTCAAATCCAATATGTGGGCCCCGGGGGTGAGTTTTCTCAAAGGTCTCAGGTTCGAGCCTGAGGTTTCTCATCTCAAAGGAATTTTTCATGAGCAGGGGTTGGCACGTCTGAATCGAAACTAACTTTGAAAAAAAAAAAGAAAATGCATTATAGTATAAATTCATAATATAAAATTGATAATTTTCTATATTTGTTGTCGTTTCTAATAAAAGTTTACCTTTTTACATTAAAATCAATTTAAGTAAAATTCTGTCGTGTTCACCGACCATGGCAAACCAACCAAACCCCAATACAAAACACAAAAAACAAACCTTAAAAAGTGAAATGTCTAGCAAAAGTCATAATCAGACAGCCTGCCCGCCATGAATCACATTTTCCTTTTCTTTCATTCTAACATCAACCAAGCGATCTTATCATCACCAATATATATTAATTATTATACGTGTTCAAATTGTTATCATCATGTGTAAGTAATCACATTCCCAAATTTACTATCATTATTATTGTTGTTATTATTATTATTTATTTATTTATTTTATTTAATTTCTCACATTTTCAATCAAATATAACCCAACCCCACTTTCTGCTTTCTAAACCCACCTATATAGTAAGGAAAAAGAATATGCTGATTTGTATAGAAATATGTTCTTAGCAGACATTCTTTGATACTTCTCAATAATCCCCACCCCCGCATAGTAGCTGTATATATATTTATATGTAACACACATGCATCACTTTCTTTATATATATACTTCTTGACTCATCAAGGTACTTTTTTATATCTATATATGTATATCTATCTCTTTCTGTTCATAATTATTTTTGTTGCTTTTTTGCTTATAAAAATATGATCTTGATACTATGATCAGCAAGCATTTTTAGCTGTTTTATGTTTTTGGGGTTTGATTGTAATTGGTGTAGCTATAAAGGGTATGTTGAGAATATTCAGAAAGTGACATAATTTTATCATATTTTGAGATATATATATATACATGATGATATTGATGTGGATTCTGTATGCCATTTATTTTGTTTCAAATCATTATTGCTAGTTAAAGAATTTGAATCAACAAAAGTTCTTAGATAAGGATGGGGATAGTTAGGTGGCTTTTTCTTGTATCTGTTTTGATTTGATAATTATTTTTCTTATAAGTTTCTCGAAATTTGATTATTTTGGCCACAAGTAATTAGGGGAAAAAACTTACCTAGACACTTAAATTTCTTTTTTTCCGACTTGATTATGTTCGTAAGTGACTACGAGGGTATTAGGATGTTAGTTATTAATCTGGTTATTGTGGTTTGAAGAATCAGAATTAAAATAACAAGATAGTCAAGTGCTTAAAGTTGGTGATAGTTATGTAGTTTTGCAATTATTAAATAATCAATTCTATATTGCCAACCCCTTACCTACTTCTTTGAATCTGAGTATATTGATCCTAGATCACAATAGAATCAGTTTTGTAACCAGTACAGCCAAACACTTAAAACAGTTTTTTTGTGACTACAAATTAGAATAAACAGTTTACATATAGTTCTGAATTCTGTATGCTGGCAAATTTTCAGGATCCTGGAGCTGCTCGCTACAACAGATTAGAATCTCATAAAGTGTATGAAATTATTGTAAATCAACGGCTTTTTATCAGATATAAAGTCAAATATGGGCTCGGATAGAGATCATGGTGGTCTACTAGATAATATCAACATGCAGAAAGTCAGAACAATTTTAACTCACACATACCCTTATCCCCATGAGCATTCCCGCCATGCGATCATAGCAGTTGTTATTGGTTGTCTGTTTTTTATTTCATCAGACAACATGCATACACTCATCCAAAAGTTAGACAAAAACATTAAGTGGTGGTCAATGTATGCATGCTTACTCGGGTTTTTCTATTTCTTTTCATCTCCTTTTGTAGGGAAGACAATAAAGCCAAGTTATTCAAATTTCAGTCGATGGTTAGTTGCTTTATAGTTTTCATCGATCTTTTTCATCAATTTTCCAGGCATGTACTGATATTTTTAGGGCTAATAATGTGTGTGTATGTGTATGTGGCTATGTGCAGGTATATAGGCTGGATATTAGTGGCGGCTGTATACCATCTTCCTAGTTTTCAGTCAATGGGAGTCGATATGAGAATGAACCTTTCGTTATTTTTGACAATATACATGTCTTCTATTTTGGTACTTCTTGTTTTCCACTTGGTTTTTCTGGCCCTTTGGTATGTGGGTCTTGTTTCTCGTGTGGCAGGCAGGAGACCCGCGATCTTGACCATTGTTCAAAATTGTGCGGTAAGTCTCTCTGATTACGTTTATATGTTCTATTAAAGTTACCAAAATTTAGCAGGGAGGGCAACCTGGGAAATGGGTCAAAACGGGTAATCTTGCTGCAGTTGAAATGGGTCGGTGCAGGTTGTCTAAGACTTATCCGAAACAGACCGTATTTAAAATAAAGTTTTTATAAATAATTACATCAATATTAAAGATTAATTAATTAGATTAAGATGGCAATCTTTTAATATTAAGAATCTTAAAATAAAGAGGAGGGTTACATTAGTAATTTGTGATTCAAGTTTTCTTTTAAACAAACGCCTGGTGATTAAAAATTTTTTCTTAGAAAATGGGATTGTATAAAAGGAACAAAACACATTTCATTCAATATCTCTCTTAGGGTGTCAAATATGATTGATTAAATTCAGTTATGTCAATACTAATCTACTTTATGAATAAAATGATTTACTAGGCTTTATGCATTAAAAATGCACTTTCTACTTTTAACCCCTTCAAATCATTTCACCTGTTTCATTGTAAGCTATATTTTGTATTACCCTTTCGATTCAAAGCATAATTCAACTCAACCTACGTAAAAGTAAATCAGCAGAAGTTTATACCCCCAGGCTCTCCATTTCTGTAATAAGTTGTGTGTTTCATTTGATGGTTTTAGTTTTGATGGTGTGGTTATTTGTGTAGGTCTTAAGTGTGGCGTGTTGTGTATTTTATAGCCACTGTGGCAATCACGCTTTAAATGAAAAACGATTGGGAAGAAGAGATTCTGGTCTGTTTTCACTCTGGAAGAAAGGTGAACCAAGCATATGGCTATCGAAATTTCTTAAAATGTACGAATTAAAAGATGAAATCTGCAAATCATGGTTTGCTCCGGTTGGGTCTGCCGGTGATTATCCACTTCTCTCTAAGTGGGTTATATATGGAGAAGTATGATTTAGTGCTTTCCACCTTATTCATATATCTTTATGGAACTGATTATGTGTTAACTTACCTTTTTTCCTGCTTTCAGTTTTCTTGTACTGGTCCATGTGAGTCATCAGATGAAATTTCCCCAATTTATTCATTATGGGCAACCTTTATAGGTCTTTATATGGCTAATTATGTGGTGGAAAGATCAACGGGGTAAGTGTGTTGCTTCTTTTTACAGCAAACAGTTAGAAAACTTGGGGATTTCTAATTATTCATTTCGATCATCAGATGGGCTCTTACTCATCCTCTATCAGTTGAGAAAACTGAGAAGTTGAAGAACAAGCAGATGAAACCTAATTTTTTGGATATGGTCCCTTGGTATTCGGGGTATATATTCCTTTCTTCTCTTTTATTCATGTTTTGTGTGTATGTATGTATATGTATTTGCTTCATATATATGTATCTCTATCTATAATTATGTATGTATATATGCATGCTGCAGGACATCAGCTGATTTATTCAAGACTGTGTTTGACCTCCTTGTATCTGTGACTGTATTTGTTGGAAGATTTGATATGCGGATGATGCAGGTTCAATATCTTTCCATCCACTTCTTCTTTTTCTTTTTTTTACTTTCAAAAAATGTGATAAGTTAACCAGTCTCTTCATGACCTTATTTTGCTTCCTAACATAGGCGGCAATGAGTAGAGTTCATGAAGGTGCAAGGGAAGATTTTTTATATGATCATCTTAGTGAAAAAGAACACCTGTGGTTTGATTTTATGGCCGATACTGGTGATGGTGGGAACTCCTCCTACTCTGTTGCTCGACTCCTTGCTCAACCTTCACTTTATGCCTTCAATGACGATTCTATACAACCATTGCCTCGTGGAGACCTCCTTCTTATTGGAGGTGATCTTGCGTAAGTTCCACATCCGGCCTTCCTTCCGTAATCATAATATGGTTCTCTGAAGAAATGTATGTTTTTTTTATTGTTAGCTTTTATTTTCTGTAATTATTGTCGGGTTTCTTTCAGGTATCCTAATCCGTCAGCATCTACTTATGAAAAACGATTTTTCCGTCCTTTTGAGTATGCTCTTCAGCCACCATCGTGGTATAAAGATGTTCATGTTGCTGTAGACAAGCCCGAATTACCATCTGGTGTGTCTGATTTGAAACAATATGATGGGCCCCAATGCTTTGTTATCCCAGGAAACCATGGTTGGTCTTGTTGACATTATCTTGTACTTCTTTCTATTCAAGCATTACTCGTATACGATAGTGGCATCCTGAAGGGTGTGTTTAGATGGGCTTTTGCCTGATGTATGAAGTAGATTATATGAGCAAAAGTGACATTTTCATGATAACACAGTGACTTGTGAAATAAGAATAAAAATCTCTCAAATTAAGTTAAAAGAAGTGGTGGTCTGGTGGATGAGTAATCCTATTTGATCCTTATATAATCAGTTTCCTTGCAGCCAGTACGAAACTTGTTCTTTAAAGTAAAAAGAAAATTAGAAGCAAATTTTGTTTCTCTGACATTGAATCCTGATTGTTGCTACTTTGTTATAAGATAATTGGTTCTAAAACGCAAATCCAAACACCACCTATGCTCTACTATCTGAATCTTCCTGGTTTCTTGTTTTAAAATTTTGTGGTTTTACAGATTGGTTTGATGGACTCCAAACTTTTATGAGGTACATTTGTCACAAGAGCTGGTTAGGTGGATGGTTAATGCCTCAAAAGAAAAGCTACTTTGCTTTGCAGCTTCCGAAGGGATGGTGGGTTTTTGGCCTTGATTTAGCTCTTCATTGTGACATTGATGTTTATCAGTTCAAGTTCTTTGCGGAATTAATAACGGAAAAGGTAAATCTATTTTTGTTTTAATATATTCCAGATTTGTGTTGTCCTATGGTTTGAATATCATTGTTATCTATTTTTCCAGGTTAAAGAAAACGATTCAGTGATCATCATGACACATGAACCAAATTGGATTTTGGATTGGTACTGGGATGATGTGACTGGAAAGAATGTTTCACATCTTGTAAAAGATCGTTTAAAAGGAAGGTGCAAACTTCGAATGGCTGGTGATTTACATCATTACATGCGTCATTCTCGTGTTCCAACTGAAAATCCCGACTCAATACAACATTTACTTGTGAATGGTTGCGGTGGGGCCTTCTTGCATCCTACACACGTATTCAGTAATTTTGATAAAGCATATGGTACAACTTATGAAATGAAAGCTGCTTATCCTGAAGTTGAAGATTCAAGCAGGGTAAGTGCCTCTTTTGTTTCATAAAACAATGTGATTTAATACTGAAATAATTAAAGACCTGAATAATTTAGAGCTAAATTGTGCAATGCAGATTGCTCTTGGTAATATCTTGAAGTTCCGAAAGAAAAACTGGCAGTTTGACTTCATTGGTGGGTTCATTTACTTCATATTGGCCTTTTCAATGTTCCCACAGGTATATATTCCGTTAATATTCCCCATAGATCTGTACTTGAAGATTGAGAATACTTACAGTTTTTTCATGTTTTTTCTTCAGTGCAATCTTGGCCATATCTTACAGAAAGATGATACGTTTACGGGCCATGTTAGGAGCTTTTTTAGCACTGTGTGGGATGCTTTTATGTACATGCTTGGGCAATCGTATGTGTCATCTGCGGGTGCTATGTTACTGTTAGTGGCTGCAATATCATTTGTTCCTTCCAAAGTGTCACGAAAAAGAAAAGTAGTAATCGGAGTTTTGCATGTTTCAGCACACCTTTCAGCTGCTTTAATTCTCATGTTACTTATGGAATTAGGTGTTGAATTATGCGTTCAACATAACCTTTTGGCTACTTCGGGTTATCACACATTATATGAATGGTACAGATGGGTGGAAAGTGAGCACTTTCCTGACCCTACAGGTCTCCGGACCCGTATAGAGCAATGGACTTTTGGCTTTTATCCGGCATGTATCAAGTATCTCATGTCCGCTTTTGATGTTCCTGAGGTTCGGTTTTTATAATTTTGGTACCATTTTCTCTTTTCAGCTGTGTTAAATTTTAATTCTTGTGCAATAATCAGGTGATGGCTGTGACACGGAGCAATATATGCAAGAATGGGATGATTTCACTCTCACGAGGGGGTGCAGCCATATATTATGCATCTGTGTTTTTATATTTCTGGGTTTTCTCGACACCTGTAGTTTCCCTTGTATTTGGAAGCTACTTGTATATTTGTATCAATTGGCTTCACTTGCACTTTG
>JAOEHQ010026164.1:0-13819 GCA_025447715.1 Asclepias incarnata
ACGCACCCCCAGCAAAGCCGGGTGTGTAACTCGTTCCCACGATGGTTCCCCCTGGGAGACTTAGGAACCATTTTTTTGTTAGAAGATATCTGATTATTTATATTATTGATATGGAGTAGTGATTCTTATATGTTTACTTTTACAATTTAATGTTTTTCTCTTGATTGATTGTAGTTGATTAATTAATAAATGATAATTTGTGGGTTTTGACTTCTAGAGTCAAACTTTGACTAGTCAATGGTTGGATTAACATTGTGGGTGGGTGTCATATGCAATTGACCGATTGATTTGAACTCCACTTATTTATTGATGAATAATTGTTTTGGCAATTGTTCATTACAGGAATAGTGAACGCGAAACTGAATGCTAATTTCAACTATGATTTCTAAAACTCGTCTTTTTTCAACTAATAAGATATGATACTACTCAAATAGAACCATTAAGTGTGTACGTAGTTGACTTGATCACGAAAAGAGGACATTCACCTCGGGATCGAATCAACGGTCTATTTAATAAAAAAGGGGAATACCTGTGACCGCAATACTGAGTTTTATCATTAAAAGTGAGTCAATGTTTATTATTTGTTATCAAAAGATGACCATCTAGGTAGCAAATGTAGATTTTGACTTACGCCTTATACTCATGAGAAGTCAAGTATCACAAATTGTCGTTTGTCAACCCGATCTTATTGTCTATTTAAATCAACCACGGTCATTACACGAAAGGGGAAAACATGTCTAAGTGAACATATATGTTGATATTTGATCACTTGTTTATTTTGTTTGTTAGTTTTAATAGTCTCTTACATTTTTTTAGCTTTTAAAACCAAACTTTAAAAACAAGTTTTTTTCTTCAAGCTAAGATGGTAGCATTTAGAAATCACTTATGAAAGCCTTCTGGATTTTTTTTTGTCACATGCTCATTTTTTTTATTGTATGAATTGTTTTTATTTGTTATTGATAAAAATGTTGAACTTGTTTAAACTTGAGTTTGCCGCACTTGATATCTCGTGCAACAACTATCTCTCTTGGACTCTTGATGCCAAAATTCACCTAACGGCAAAGAGCTTAGGAGCAACCATCCAAGATGGTAATGAAACTACTGTTCAAGACAAGGCAAAAGCCATGATTTTCCTTCGTCATCATCTTCATGAGGACTTGAAGGGTGAGTATAGGAATGGCAATGGGGCGGGTTCGGGGCGAGTAGTAGTAAACCCGAACCCGATAAGAAAGCCACTACTCGAACCTGCCTCGATCCCCATCGGGTATCTTATCGGAATCCCCATCGGGGATAAAATAGTGCCCAAAACTGACCCGATCCCCATTATAAAACCTGAAACCCGACCCGAAATGAGGCAACTTTATATTTATAGTTTTAATATATATATATATATATATATATATGTATATGTATTTAATTAATTAATTAATATATATATATATATTATCGGGTTTGGGTCGGGTCGGGGTAAACATGACTCGGTCCCTGCCCCGAAACCCGAAAAAAAACCTCGATAATTGCCCCGAAACCTGACCAGTGACCCGCCCCGATTTTTTCAAATATCGGGTTTGCCCTTTGGGTTCGGGTTTTATTGCCATCCCTAGGTAAGTACCGTACTGTTGAGGATCCAATGGTGGAACTATGGAAAAATATAAACAAGCGTTTTGACCATCAAAAGATGGTCATACTACCAACAGATCGATATGATTGGCTCCATTTGAGGCTTCAAGATTTCAAAACAATTAGTGAATACAACTCTACTCTATTCCGTATCACTTCAGAACTCAAATTATGTGGTGCAAAAATAACTGAAGAAGACATGCTTGAAAAAACGTTCTCTACATTTCATGCATTAAATATGATATTATCTCAACAATACAGAGACCACAAGTTCACGTAATACTTTGAACTAATTTCATGTCTTCGGGTCGCGGAGTAAAACGTTAAGCTCATACTCAACAATCATCAATCACGACCGGTTAGTTCAAGCCCATTTCTTAAAGCAAATGTAGTAGATCACCAAAGTGGACGAGGTGGAGGCAGAGGTTGTGTTCCCAATAAACCATAAACCTAGTGAGGGTGAATCAACTCAACAAAATAGGGGGAGACCACCGAGAGGAAACAATAATGGGCTCCGAAAAAACATTTTTCAAAAAATGTGGGATGTCAGATCATTGGGCCAACACATGTCACACCCCAAAACAACTCACTGAAGCATATCAATATATGCTTACGGGATGTTTAAGTTTCATGAGCTCATTTAATTTGTGTTTGAATAAGTCCTGATTGGTTGGACTAGTTGTTTCTTCTCACATGTGAGACTTAGTAGTCCACTAAGTCATAGTATTTAGTTGGTTTCCTGTTTTTTTTTTTAGGTTACTTTGTTAGTTTTCAGTTTCATTTCCTTAACTCGTTTTAGTTTATGAATTTTTTTATAAAAGTTTGGAGTTTCAGAACGTAATGCAAATTCTATTCATATTTTCCCCTAAAAAATTGCATTAGGCCTGGATGATGCAATCACACTCAAGATGTATATTATTCTTGTATATCTCCAAGCTGTATGTATTACAATCTAAATACAGAGTATGTACACATGTAACTGTTCATATACATAATGGTGACAATAAATCTAGAAATTGTAACTAAAGAGCAATATCAGATAGAAGAGACAAGGAAGGCTTATTCCCAAGGATATATATATATATATATGTTACACAACACTCCCCCTCGGAGATATATATATATATATATATATTACTATATATTATACATTAGTTTTGTTGCCTCATTAAAAACCTTACTAAGAAACCCAGCGGGATAAATCTTAGTTAAGGGGAAAAAGAGTGCAACGTGTATAATGCTCCCCCTAAATTCAGCAAACGTCTTTCAATCTTCGAAACCTGATCTTGTAAGACATTTGCTTGAAACTGCTTCTAGATAAAGATTTTGTAAATAAATCAATTAGGTTCTCACTTCACTTGACCTGGTGCCATCAATTTCTCCTTCCATTTGCAAGTCATGTGTTGAGAAGCACTTTGGTGAAGTATGTTTAGTTCTGTCGTCCTTGATGTAGCCTTCTTTGATATGAGCTATGCAGGCAGCATTGTCTTCATAAATAATCGCCGGGGTCTTCTTGATTGATTCTAATCCGCATGTTTCTTGTACATGGTTTATCATTAGTCAGGGTCTTCTTGATTGATTCTAAATCGAAAATTGAGGGAGAACATTATACACATTGCACTCTTTTTCCCCTTAACTAAGTTTTAATAAGACAACAGAACTAATGTATGATGTGTAGTAATATATATGTGATAATATATATATATATATATATATATGTATATATCCATGAAAATAAGCCTTCCTTGTCTCTCCCCTTAATATTGCTCTTCAGTTACAATTTCTAGATTTATTGTCACCATTATGTATAAGAACAGTTACATATGTACATACTCTATATACAGATTGTAATTCATACAACTTGGAGATATATAAGAATAATATACATCTTGAGCATGATTGCATCATCCAAGCCTAATGCATTTTTTAAGAAAAAAATGAACAGAATTTGCATTACATTCTGAAACTTCAAAGTTTAAAGAAAATTCATAAACTGAAAGGAGTTAAGGAAATGAAACCAAAACCTAACAAACTTAATTTAAAAAAAAAAAAAAGGACACCAACTAAATACTAGGACTTAGTGGACTACTAAGTCTCACATGTGACAAGAAACAACTAGTCCAACCAATCAGGACTCATTCAAACATAAATTAAATGAGCTCATGAAACATCCTGAACATTTTCAATAAAATCACATGCATCTAAATGATGGTCAGCTATTGGAGGAGGGGGTGGAAAATCAGGTGCTTCTTCGACAAGGTTTGTCTCGACAATTTTCTCTTTTCCTTTGAGCATATATTGATATGCTTCATCGAGGTGTTTTGGGGTGCGACATGTGTTGGCCTAATGATTTGACGTCCCGCATTTTTTGCAAAAAGTTTTTCGGGGCCCATTATTGTTTCCTCTCGATGGTCGCCCCTATTTTGTTGAGTTGATTCACCCTCACTAGGTTTATGGTTTTGAGATTCCCGAGTCCAAGTATTATTATATCTTCTTCCCAGACCATGCCCTCTATTAGGAGCACGACCTCTGCCTCCACCATATCCACTTTCGTGATCTACCGCATTTGCTTCAGGCAATAGGCTTGAACAAACTGGTCACGATTGATGATTAATAAGTAAGAGCTTATCATTTTGCTTCGCGACCAGAAGACATGAAATTAGTTTAGAGTATTTCATGAACTTGCGTTCTTTGTATTGTTGAGATAATAACATATTTGATGCATGAATTGTAGAGAACGTTTTTTCAAGCATGACTTCTTCAGTTATTTTTTGCACCACATAATTTAAGTTCTGAAGTGATACGGAATAGGGCTGAGTTGTATTCACTAACTGCTTTGAAATCTTGAAGCCTCAAATGGAGCCAATCATATCGAGCTGTTGGTAGTATGACCGTCTTTTGATAGTCAAAATGCTTGTTTATATTTTTCCATAGTTCCATTGGATCCTCAATAGTAAGGTTTTCACGCTTCTAGTCCCCATGAAGATGATGACGGAGGAAACTCATAACTTTTGCCTTGTCTTAGAGAGTAGTTTCATTACCTTTTTAGATGGTTGCTTCTAAGCTTTTTGCCGTTAGGTGATTTTTGGCATCAAGAGTCCAAGGGAGATAGTTGTTGCTCGAGATATCAAGTGCGGGGAATTCAAGTTTAGCCAAGTTTGACATTTTATCTATAACAAATAAAAAAAATCCATACAGTATAAAAATGAGTGTGTGACAAAAAAAAATCCAAGAAGATTTTATAAGTGATTTCTAAATGCTAGTATTAAAGTGACAAAAAAATCCAGCAGACTTTCATAAGTGATTTCACAAGATTTGTATATATTTTAGCTTGCAATATGCAAAACTAATAACGGTTGTATTATTTTGCTTATACCTAAATTTAACTTATATGCAAGAATATGTTATTTAAACAAATAATAATATATTAATTTAAGTGCATATGGGGTACTATTAAAATAAACATATAGCCTGTTGATGACGTTGTATTTATCACAAATATCTTGCACATTTCATTTCTCACTACAATTAAATACCTCACAAACAAACACACATTCCAACGGTTATATCCTTGTCTATTCCGCTGAGAGATGTTATCCCGCACTCACTCATCTCTCACTCACCTCTCACTCACCTCTTGGGGTCAGCGGCGGTGTTTTCGTACTAGACCCCATCTCTCACTCGCCATCTCGTGCCCACTGCCAGACCCCCTTAAGTACGGTTTGTGGGGGTTCACTGTTGAGGAAGCCTTGGATTGAATAAGTACAACATCTGGTCTGGTTATAAGCAACATTGTAGTCAATAAGAGAAGGGAATTAAAGAAGGAAGGGAAGAAATGTGTCTTTTTATTTTTTTTTTTTACTTTGTTTTTTTATTTTTAATTTTTAAATTTTTTTTTAATAAAAACTCATTCCAAAAATAAATAAATAAAAATAAAAATTCTAAAACCCGTAATCTTTTTTCTATATAAATCTAAGGGCGAAACCCGTACCGTATTCATCGTTCTCCACCACTATCTCTAATCATCACCATTTTCGATCACCACCACCATTTCCGAGGACGGAGCCCGTGCGGCTAAGACGACTCCCATACCGTATCCAACCACCACCATCTCTGGCTAAGGGCGACGCCCATCAAATCCAAACCATTCACAAATCCGTTTAGCCCCCAACTCCTTTATAAATATCTTTGAGGTCTACGACCGATAAGGGCGAAGCCCTCTGAACGAGCCGGTTAAGGGCTATGCCCGTACCGTATCCATTCATTTTAAACACATAACCCATTGCCCTCGGATTAGGAAAAACAATTTATTTTTTATTTTTATTTTTTTGGATTGAGTTTTTATTAAAAAAAATTTTTTAAAAATATAAATGAGAAAAACAAGATAAAAAAAATAAAAAGACACATTCCTTCCATTCATTCCTTAATTTGTTTCTTGCTGAATTTCTACCCTTATATTATATTATTAGATTATGTCCCGTGTTAATACACGGGACACCTTTAAGCCACATTTTAAAAATTAAATTTAGATTAAAATAAAATTTATAACGACTATTAGTTTTTTAGTTATAATATAAATAAATAAAAATATTTCATTTACGATTATTTAAATCTGGAGAATTATTTTGTAAACAAAATAATTTAACTTTTTTTTCAATTACTTGCTTTATCCTTTAAAATAAAATAAAAAATAAAAATAGAATGTTAAGTAAATAGAATAACATCAAATATTTTACTTTTATTTTTTTCTTAATACAAATTACAATAAAAGGGTTCATCACATATTGATAAAACGAATGATTATAAGAATTTAAGTTCTATCCAATTAAATTATAAGACTAACAAATTAAGAAAAAATTGGAATTGTGAAACTTTAATTAAGTGAGGGGTATGAAATTAAAAAAAAAAACTTAAATGCAATTAAAGTTAATTTTAATAGCTTAATTAAGTGACACCTCATCAATTAAAAAAAAGGTATCTTCCTTTAATAGATAGAAAGATAGGTCACAGGGGAACGATAAAAAATAGGACAAGCTGCCCAATCAGAATATAATAAATTAATAAGTATAAAAACTGATATTCATCGAACCATTGAGTAAAATGCCTTGACCACTTGTATCCTTCAATTATTCAATAAATGATGAACACCATCCATGTGAATTTGTTTGTGGATTTTGCATGAATTGACTTAATACAAAAGCCAAATCAGGGTGTGTGTAAGTCAGAAAGTTAAATTTACCAATCAATGATCGATAAGTTGATTTGTCATTTAGATAATTAAGGACTACAAATACCAGAAAACGTTATATTTTGAGGAAGATGAGTAATGGTAGCTTTAGCATCCAAGAAACCGACTTAAGGGAATAATTATTGAGTAAACTTTTGTTGAGTCAGAATGATTCCATTGTCTGGGCAATGAACCTTTAATCCCGATAAGTAATTGAGAAAGCCCAAGTCTATAATGGTGAATTCTCAATGTAATGGTGAATTCTCAATGTAGAGAAGCCTTGAGTTGAGAAACATAATTAGGATCTAAACCAGTAATCAAAATGTCATCAACATAAACTAACTATCAACTAATTACACAATCAATTAATTACATAAACAGTCCTCTAAACGATTATGTACACATACACACATACACAAACACACACATATATCCAAGTTGTGAAACCAATCTAACAAAAAATCGATAGTGGATCAATTATCCATTTAAAATTAGTTTATATCTGAATATTAGATACAGTTTTTACAAAAAGTTTCATCTAAAAATCTTCTCATATTGTATATAAAAAGTGCTGAATCCAAATGTCTTTTTTTGTAAACAGGGATAAATATTTAGTTTTATAAAATGAAATCAATACCTGCTTTACACGTTAATCCGAATTATAAGATTAAAAACTTAATCCAATAAAAAGAGAAGTTTTGTTGTGAATTGTTTAGAGATTGTTGCTTTTGAGGCACATGTTTAACAACTAAAACATAAATTTGTCTTTATTGACCTGTTTGTGAATAATAATCTCATCATAATGCGTGTTTTTCAGTAACAATAATAATCTAATTATAGAAAACTTTGTCACTTTAAGCCAAAAAGAAATACTAAAAGATGAATACTTTAACCAACTCACTTGGGTGGGTTGGCCAGGGGTATTTAAACTAATCCATTATGTGAGCCCCGGGGGTGAGTTTACCCAAGGTCTCAGGTTATAGTTAGAAATAATTATTCTTTAAAGATAACTATCAACACGATTTACAACATTTTATGTTGTGTTAACTATCAGGTTGTAGTTAGAAAAATCCATTTTTTAATAACTTTTTTTTATTTATTTATCTACCTATTATAGTATTATGCTGTAGAAAAGGTATCATCAAATACAACATGCATGCTTAATTATATTATCACTAAGAATAAATAAGAAAAAGGGTTAAGTAGATTTATAGCATCTACTTCTCATAGAGCATGAAACAGATAGATAGAGAAATCGTAAAAGTTGCGACCTTTTGGTGCCTCGATCATCTTCTGAATCAAAAGTTATAAATGCTCGATGACTAAAAAGTTTATATAACCACGAAATTTTTTCTAATGGACGCCTTTACCTTTGCTAATTTGTGTATGGTGGCACCACTTATCTACTTATCTTTAGTATCTTTTTTTGGGAAAAATAAATATATAAAATCTAAATAGAACTTACACGTTTTATTTATCAATGCACATCTAATAGTTCGCGTAGCAATAAGATTAAAACTCATAAAATATTTGATAATATATATATAGTAGTTCATTTTATAATTCTGGCTCAAACATAACTAATTAACAAATTTAAAATACATAGTATACTGTATTAGGTAATTAGTTGATAAAAGATGATGCATGCGGACCACTAGAGGAGAGGGGCATATATATCTATGCGAAGAAAAAGAATTTTGAAAGCTTAATTGATAAAGCACCATCAGCATGAGTGAGTGGGCATCACAAGAACACAAAAGATGTTACTGAAAAAGTAGCTACCCCAGCATCCTCCTTTTTCACTTTTCATACTATACTATATGCATTTCAATTTAATAATTAATCAATATATATATGCTCTGACTCGACTCTCACAAAGAATCCCATAATGTAAACATGATATAACATTTTTGTTATACATGTCTATGTGTGTGCTTTGTGATTTTGTTCATGATTATATCTTTGAAGATAATTATTCATTATTATTATTATGTATACAGTTGTATGCAACATGTTAAGATAGCCATTGAAGTTTAATTGAGAAAGAAAGGTGGTGGAATCATGGTAAAATAAACTAAAAGTCTGCTATATATATATCTCATAAAACAATTGAAAGATGAATATGAAATTGCATGACGGGAAAACCACAGCCGTTCGAATCTCTCACATGACAAGTGGACAACCTTGCGAATGTACCTTTTTACGGGAAGTGTTTGATTCTTCAATTATTTCGTAATGTATAAATTAACTACAAAGATTAAATACTTGGTGTTTATACCACTAAAATAATTTGCAATACGGGGTGAATTGTTTCAAACGATTATTTTATGGTGACTTCATCAATTTGTTTTGAGTGGTTGCGATGGTGGTTGACAAAAGTGCCTAAAGGCAGAGGTAATTGGATGCAGTAGTTTAAAATAGAAGTATGATATTAGGACAGTGATTTTTGCTATTCTCACCTTTCTATTGGGGCGACATGTGTCGCCGTAATAGGTTAAAGTTGACTTTGTGCTTATAGCGACGACATATGTCATCCCAATAACCCATCTTTTAATATATTTTTGATAATGGGGCATGGCTGTCGTAAATCAAATCTAAAAGAGAGATATGTTGCCCTAGTTATCCCTTGTCGCCCCAACTACTCTAAATTTTAACACATATCTTATTATCTATACTAAATTATAAAAGATTCACCACCCCTCTCTTTTTTTTTCAACCAAGAAGTTGATAACCTCAAAATACCCTTCTTCTTTTATTCACTAATTTAAACATCTCCACTTAAAATACCTATAATATCCTTAATGAAATAATTTACAACATAGATCCCTCAACTCTTTAAATAACTACGTTACCCTCTTTTACATCAACTCCCAAAATTCCCCACACCACCACCACCACCATCGCTGTAGCCACCAGCCGTCACACCACCACCACTATCAATCGCCGCCGCCGCCACCACCACCACTACCGCATTGCACGAGTATCTTTCTACTACTAATTTAAATCATTTGTAACTTTAAAAATAAACAATTAAACATTGTTTAAATAAAACTGTTATACAACTCAAAACAGAAACTATAAAGAAGAATAAGAAAAATGGAGAGAAGAGTGTTATATTATTAATATCATGAATATCTGGTTATATATTACAATAATAGAGTATCATCCAAGAAAACAATATCTTAATAGGATTTTAAGATCTCTAAAGACATAGACATTCATTCCATAACTGAACTAAACAGAGTTTATAAGCCCCTTAGATTACTTTTGGGCATTGTTATAAGCATTAAAGCAACGTGTCTTCAACTTATAGCTATATGTTATATACGATAAATAAAATACAATTCACTATTCTCTCTGTATTCTTGTTATCATTATTGTTCTTGTTTATAAGCAATCTCCTAATAAGTTGATTGATAATGCCGAAAAAAAAAAGAATTACAAATACTTTTGGGGCCATTGTTATTCTTATCGGGCATTTATATGGGCCAACAAATTTGGGCCCTAATCATAAGTTGAATCCACAGGAGAAAGAATACAAATACAAATATACAAATATACAATCAAAGAAAGTCTCAAAGAAGTATAAAGAATAGAATTTATAATAGTATCAAAAAGAGTACAAGACAGACAGACAGACAAAGGAGATCAAACGCATATTCAGAAAGAAAGAAAGAAAGAAAGAAAGCCAAAAAAAGAAAAGAAGTATGGGGAAAGATCTAAGCAACGATCAAGTATCATCAATGAAAGAAGCGTTCACGCTATTCGACACGGACGGTGACGGCAAAATCGCAGCATCAGAGCTGGGAATCCTGATGCGATCACTGGGTGGAAACCCAACCCAAGCTCAGCTCAAAACCATCATCGCCGAAGAAAAACTCACCTCCCCATTCGATTTCAACCGATTCCTTGACCTCATGTCTAAACATTTGAAACCAGAACCATTTGATCGCCAGCTTCGTGACGCTTTTAAAGTGATTGATAAGGAGGGGACTGGATACGTAGTCGTTTCGGATCTGAAACATATATTGACTAGTATTGGTGAGAAATTGGAAGCTGCTGAGTTTGATGAGTGGATCCGTGAAGTTGATGTTGGATCTGATGGCAAGATCAAGTATCAAGACTTCATTGCTCGGATGGTTGCTAAATGATTTTTCCTTTTTTTTTTTTTTTTGGCGAATAATATGGTAATTGCTGTAGTGAATTATTGTTGTCATTAGCCTAAATGGATTATTTTTCTGTCTTAGTTGGATAATACTAAATTTAAGTTAGGTTTAATTATTAATACAAAACATCAAATTCTATTGTTGTAACTATATATGCATATTTTCCCCAAATGATTCATACAGCTAGCGCTAAACTTATTCCTTCTCATTTCACGCACTTATAGTGGAAAAGTGATTTGTTATTAATTCATATGATTCACGGAAAAGTGATGCTCAGAGGTTGATATATAGATGGGATCAAAAAGCTGAAAGTTAGGTTCTAAAAAGTGTTGGAATGAGCAACTTGCTATTTGAATATCCGCTTCTGGAGTTGGTTAATGATATAAAGCTAAATCAAACACTATTGATGGCTTAATTGCTGTCTTATTGCTAGGCTAATACACTTGCATTGTTAATTGTGATGTGTAAACTTTAGGAAAGAGCATCCAACTTATGTGAATGATCTAAAATGTAAGGGGTACTGTCTCATATTTGATGGCTTAATTGTTGTTTGCACTTTGCACTGCTGATATTGATGACTTGGGCATATGAATCCATCCATGATTTCCCCCAGCTTGGACACTTTGACCAATGTGTAGTGAAAGAAGAGACGTAGTCATTACTTTTATGTGTACACCCCCGGGGCCTTCATTATGTTGAACGTTAACTATACTATACACGAACCAGATGGGAACAGAAGTCATAAAATATTGAAATCAAAAGCCAGATGATCTAAGACGGTTTGGTAATGAACCTTGAACTGTCACAAATGTTGGGTTTTCAAATTTGAAGATTCTGAATATAAAAGATATTGTTCAAAATTTTGAAACTTGTATTTCAAACATCCTGGACTTTGTACCCCTTCCATGAAAGATTAAATCTATAGAACTAGACGAACCGAGCATTGCATGTTCGGGGGTGGTCTGGTATGAACCAATCTTTGCACATCCTATTGTGTAATGTGTATAATCTTGCCAACTTGATTGTATTTTTGTACTTCATCACTAAATCAGACTTGCGAGTTTGAATATCGGTAATTTCTATTGGCAAGTACACTTACCAAATGCAAATTTTCAAATTTAGTTGTGTAGCATAAAAATAATGTTTTATATTTTTAATTAAAGCTCAAAAACCAACTGGAAGTTATGCAAGTTAAATAACGTGCTCGTTTTCCTTGTCTCTAAAAATTTGTTCAATATCTCACCCAAACTTAATTAATTAATGGCTATACTATTCATAACATGAATTCTACCAGACTTTGTTATTTTGAGGCATGGTTTTGAAACCCGTCCCCATCACTGAACTTGGCCGTGTTTGTCGCAACCAGTTAGGCGGAGCCACTGAACCGAACGATGTGTCTATAGTTGCTGAGAAAAAGTGGGGCTTTTGAAATGTTTTTGAAAACAACGAATGTTCTTATAATGAGTTTCCTATGTAAGTTACTAGTTTATAAAATAGAATTAGGGGTTTTAAAATATGAAAATTGGAAAAATGAAAAACATCAAAATGTTGTTTTCTAATTTTAGTTTATAAAATGGAAAATCGTGTTTTCCATTTTCTTGAAAAACTTTCCTAAAAAATTCTAATTTGATAAAGTTTTTCAGTTTTCCATGTTTTCTTATAAAATTTTCTAGAAAACAAGAATGTCTTCTACAACTAAACAAGACAAGTTTTTGATCAATTAAATGAAGTTTTCCGGTTTTGACTGGTTTTCGGTTTTCACCCGCCACTTGTTGCCGGTTTGGATAAGCCTCAAGTCCTCAGCCCGGGTTTGAAAAAAGTTCTTTGAGGTCGATTCAATTATGAATTTACTATGTATTAGTAAATATTTACTAATTACATAGTACATCTAATTAACATTTGCTTTCAGCTCATAAATATTCTTTGGGTCTTGCTAAATACAGCCCTAAGGGCCGTAGTTAAGGTGCACCATAAAATTCAGGGGATGCACTTTTGATATGGAAAGTACAATTATTTTATGCACGTTAACTACAGCTATTGGGGCTGTATTTAGCAATTTCCATATTCTTTTTACCCTATATGTAAATTTGCAAAGAACATTTATTTATTGTACAACAGTATCAAATCTGATATCTATGTCATGTATCATATCAAATATTGCAATATGCAAAGCAAAGGTAAAAAAGGGCATTGCTATTTCCACCCCTTTTTTACGCATTAACCGCTTATACCGTACAAGAAACAATGCAGATTGTACAAGTATTTATGCTTGTCTATTTCCACCAAGGGGTGGAAATAGACCTTGGTGGAAATAGACAACCCCGTAAAAAAAGGTGTTCAATGGTAGAAAATATCATCATTGAGATTTTGTTCCATAAATGTGAATTACCACCCATCATTCATGCCCATAAATATCTAAATCATCATGAGTTGATATTATTGAGGTTTAGCTTTTTTTAAGTCCCTTTTACCCTTCATACATTAACCTTTGGGCCCAAGAAAAAACGACTTTTCAAAATCGGTGTAAAACCAAAGCCCCACACTTATCTTAATCATCTATCTAGGAAATGGTGGATACTTCTTGTCTAATAATCTCATGAATTCTTGACATATTGAAAGAATTATTGTACCATTTTCCTCTTCGTAAACTGCTTATAATACAACATCAATAGAGCAAATACGTACTGTCACACCCCGACAAGGCGGAATACGGGATTTGACATTGATTACGTACAAAACATTACATAATCATCATTACATAAGATGTTTGCCCGTACAAGTATAATTACAAGTACAAAGTTGTAAA